>JARHVA010007341.1:382500-555000 GCA_037957365.1 Torreya grandis
ATTTTTAGGATATTTATTGATATTTGACTTTTCATTTTTAATTATGGATTTATTTCTCATAGATGAATGTAATTAGGATTTAATTAGGATTTAATGTTTAATCAATATTTGTTACACTTTTTAACATTTTACAAGTATTTAATTAATTAAATGTATGTATTTATATGATTTAATTGATTTATGGGCCAAATTGATTTATTTGCATGGTTAGGAAACCAAATTTGAGACTTACAAAAAAAGCTCCCGACAATGTTTGGAAAGCCTAGGATGATTCCCCCTTGAGGGAGTGGCCATCATATTTATTAATGAATGGTACCTCAAAAAGAAGCAACAAGAAAGGTGGAATTAACCCATGGGTGATATCAATCCAAACAAGAAAATGCTTGCATGTATTGATTTAAAATGGTACTAATTTGACTAAAGATGGTTATATTCAAGAATAAAAGTTAAAATAATGATTTTCCCATATGTGGTTATAATCATTAAGATGACCTATATTGGATAAATATGATGTTTGATATGGTTTTTCCCTAGTAGGGTGGATTAGCAATAATGAGTCAAGGATATAACCTATTACACAAATTAAATAGGAGTGGGTGAAAATGTAGGTACAATGGTCTAATGACTAAAGAAACCACAAACAACCAAGCATTTGAGGATGCAAAGTGATGAAAGAGATGGATAAAAGAATAATATTTATCTATAGAAATGATTTAGATGTACCTACCAATGTAGATATGATCATCTTTATTAGCATAAATACAACTAGAATGGTCAATGGATTGATTTGATCATGATGGATGGAAGGATTTGCTAAGGTACCAAGGAGAAACGTTTATGGCTCCATTGCTTGTATGAATTCCTAAGCTGATTTTTGTTGTATCACATGATGGTATGCCTTGTGATATAAAACACCATGAGAACTTGGCCTAAATATGCAAAAGGAATAACTCGTGATCTAATAAATAATTGAAAATAATGCACTAATGATAGAAACCATGATGATGATGTTAACATATCAATGTGGATGGAATCAAGAATAATACACAAGGAATCACCCAATGAATGCATATAAACTGAGTCAAGTCAAAAATGTTGAAAACAAATAAACATCCAAGTGAACAAATAAACAAAAAACAAACAAAAAAACAAATAGAAAACAAACAAATATAAAGCCTGAAAATAAAAGCAATTGAAAGCATCCTATAATGGATTTGCCCTAGTATGGAGGATTGAGGATAACTTATTAGGCTTATATAGGACAAATGTTTTTGGATTTTGAAAGTTTATGATTATTTTTGGAATTTTGGAGTATCTCAACCTGATTAGGAATCATGAGATACTACATAGTCCAAGCTAGCAAAATGATGAGAGAATGGCTAACTTGAATAGATACTCACAAAATTATGAGAGCATAATGGCAAAGAGGGAATAAATTGATTGCAACATGAATCAAACACAACCCACATAGTCCTAAAATGGCCCTAGGTCATATTAGTTCCACCTTTCAATGAAGGAATCTGACTAGTGTAGTAGTCAATTCAAACAAAATAAGCACAATTGGCATAGTGGTAAAGTATGACATAGGAATGACTAGTTGGTATGTTAAGTCATGATAAACAAAATTTTCCCCTAGTTTTCCCATAGGTGGTTATAACTAGAAAAAAAGTGATCAGATCAATGATATTAATTTGCCCATAGGTGGTTATAATTAGTAGCAAGATTGGTGAACAATGATTTTCCCCTGTAGGCAGAAATAATTAGGCTCACTTAAATAAACATGATAATAATGGATAATAAATGAAAGATGTAACTACCCAAACTTATATCATATGGATCCAAAATACTACCTCTTTGTCAAATTTTTTAAATAATTACTAAAACTAGTCTGATTCATAATGTTGAAAAGGTGAAACCAATGAATGAACTAAGTTCAAATGAGATAGGATAGGGTGTATCAAAACATGATTAGGTTGATAGAATGGAATGGTAGAATGAATAAGTGATAGGATAATGATAGGATATTAGATTTATAGAATGGTAAGATAAAATGGTATGAGGGTTTCCCCCAAGTGATTGGGTAAATAGAAAGAGTATGCAACAATCACAAAAGTAATATGAAATAACAATGGCCTAGTGTTTGTTTGATGATGATGGTATGGTACATGTTTGTGTCTTGGGTGTGGTGTTTGATTCTATTATTCTTGTTGATGTGGATATGCATATCCTAGTTAACAAATGATACAAATAGAATAATCAATCATGTTAATTTCTAGCCTGCACTTCATCTGAATAGCTACTCTATCAAGAACATGCTACATATTTAGATGCCAATGATGTTATTGTGATCGTTGATGGTCATTAATTATGTTTCCTTCAAACATCAAGATAAGCTATCTTTATAGTCTTTACAAAGAAAAGTATGGTTAGGGATGGTAAAAAGGGATAAAATTTGGATGATAGGCTTTATTAAAAAATGGAATGATGGATGATAATGGGATGAATGATGGTGGGGAAACAAATGAGGATCAAGATTTTTAGGCACACACAATGTTTTTGATTCTAGATTCAACATAAATTTAGATGTGGTAGGGCTAAAGACTTATAAATATTATCTCGATAGGACCATAAAATTCTTCTATTGTTTGGGTCTGAGAGTAGCTACCATATAATTAGGCTATAAATTGGAAGTTATTTTGATTTGATTTTTATAATGTCTTCATCAATCCATGAATAAATTTTGTGCTCAGATATTGGTGCCTCGATGAGGTTTCTACCAATAAATTTATCTTAATTATCCCATAGCACCTTCGATAAAGTTTCACTAAGGAATGTTGACTTTTGACTTTGATTATTTTCTAAAACCTCCAAAAAGGTTTCATTCAGAGAGTGTTATTCTTCTACATTAATTTGGTCTTGGCCTCCTTGATTTTAAATTGATATGTCACCATAGATTCACTTCAACAAGGTGTGATTCTATTAGTCCCAATCGACACTTATGGGAGATGGAATGTTGATAACATAGCTAGGTTGGTTGGTGGTAATGTTATTTGGAATGGTAATGGAATGGGAAGAGGCTGCACAATCCTCATAGAATATAATAGGATAACTTGTGTCAAATCTAAAGTACTCACTCCCAAAAACTATGGAAAGATCACAAATGTATTCAGATTGATTTACAAGGAGTGTGTAACCAATATTGTAATAGCCATGAATATATTCTATTTCTAAATATTATTCGAACTCAAGGGGCTCGAAATCTAATGTTGAGACTAATGTTTATTCTACTTCTGATGTTAAATCTAATGTTAGCTCAAGAATAGAACCTAACTCCAAATCTAATTCTTATGTGGATGTTTTGGTAATGATGTCTTATTGAATATTGGGTTTTGAACAAGTAATGGCCTATGATGGCATGGTGGGCTCCATAGAGACTCATTTGTCAATAAGAGGCTCTTGAAAAATAGGCATAAAAATAAAAGGTGATTCATCATAGGTTAACTTATCACAAATGGTTGGTTCAATAAAAACATCATGGATTAGTTGGTTATCTTGGTCTTGTTTTATGATTGGTTTTAAAGCAACAATGTTGAACACAACCTAGTCCTTGAATGATTGGATCGGTTAAATAGGCACTAATTGGCTCAGTTTAAGGACTAATTGGCTAGGTTGAGGTACTGATTGGCTCGATTGGGATTTTTATTAGATCATTTAGGGTTTTGATTAGATTGGTTAGTGTTTTTATTAGATTGGTTTGGGTTTTGATTAGATTAGTTAGGGTAAAAATGGATTGGTTGGGATTTTAATTAGATTGGTTTAGGCAATGACTGGATTGGTTAGATAGGTATTGATTATATTGGTTGAGGTTTTCTAAAGTGGGGAATGATTGTCACTAAACAAGTAATGGTTGATGGCTAGATAATGATATGGAATTGGGGAGCATGATTGCTTACATGAGCTAAAGGATGAAGTACTAAAATGGTAGTGATAGGGCATTATGAAGCTTGATTGTTCATATAAGCCAAAGGATGAGGTCTGGGTAGGATAAGGATAGGGTATTGTGGAGTTTGATTGTTCACACAAGCCAAATTATGAGGTCCTGGTAAGATAATATTAGTGCATTTTGGAACTTGATTTCTTGTAAAATCCAAAGAATAAAGTCCTAGTAGGATAAGATTGAGGCATTATGGAGCTTGATTGAATATACAATCCAAAGGATGAGGTCTTGGTAGGATAATCTTAGGGTGTTGTGGAGCTTGATTAATCACACATGCTAAAGGACAAGATCCTAGTATAGAAATGGTTGGGTGTTGTAGAGCTTGGTTGCTCACATAATCCAAAAGATGAGGTCCTAGAAGGATAGTTTGGGGAAATGTGGAGCTTTATTTCTTGCATAAGCCAAGGCATCCAAGTCCTCCCCATAAACCATATCATCTCAATTGAGGTTTTGACTTGCATTGTGAGTTGGTTCTTGACTGTGTTCCCCATATGGATTATTGTAGGGAGAATTAAAAAAATCTTTACAAAATTTATCCTTGTAAGGGTTTCTAGTCATATTTTGTACAACCATTCTATCATAAGTTAGATTGTATGTGACTCTACCATAAGTGTAGCTATACATATCTATATCAATGAATAAATCTTTGAAACAAAGAGGTTTGAGAGCTCTACAAACTCTAAAAAACTATGTCAAACTTAGTATAACTTGGTTAAAGGGTGGATCTGTATCTTTGAAAAAAATGGACTAAAAGGTGGAGTTATATCACTAAAATGGTTTGTGCTAAGACTTGGCATAAAATATTCTAACATCAAATTTCATACACACAAAAGGTCTACACCTAAATAAAAATTGGCATGTCAAAAGTCTAGGCCAAAGTGTTCCACAAAAGGTCTAAACTAGGAAAGAGAAAAGAGTTGATAGGTCTTTTATCCAAATATAGAGTCAAAATCTAGGCTCAAATAGGATGTGCTAGGAATTTTGGCCAAATGACATCAAAATTTAGGCTTAAAACATAGGATGATATGATGATTTGATTTAATCTAACAAGTTTGGAATAACTTTGACATAAACTTGACATATAGAATCAAACATAAACATGATCAGTTGGTATAAGTCATGAGGTAAATGGCACTTGGAGAAAGGCTATGTTTTCCAAAATAAAGGCACAAATAATGATGAGGATAAGCTTTGAAAAAACAAACAATAGTTTTCAAATTTGGGTAATCAATTAACCTATGTTACGTAACCCAAAATAGAAATATCTATGTATCATCCCCTATGAATCAAGACCTAAATATAAATCAATCAATTTTTTGATCTAAACTTGTAAAAGTTAATTGAAAACTCAATGTTTGAAGACTAGGATTTTGATTACTATTGATGCCTCTATGTGTATCATAGGTGCTCTTAGTATTTAAAGAACACTTCTTATTTTAGAACTCAAGGAGTTCAAAGCATGAGTTTAAGGTTGTGATAATTAGATTATCCTTGGTGAAATAGAGGTAGAGCATGCAAACTATTTCACAGCATTTATATTAATTGGTGGTTGGGAGCCACTTTAGTCCTCAATAATAATTGAAAGGTATGCAACATCTATGCTAGTACTGGTGAATTATGATCAAACTCTAATCTAAGACTATTCTAGAATGAATATTTAGAATGAAATTTAAACTAGAGTGATTTGGTTTTAAAAAGAAGCAAAAGGAAAGTTAGGGCAGAAAGAAAGCATACAATTGTTGGTCTTTTCCTCAAACATCATGATAAGGTTTAAATTCCACTGAACATGCATTTAACTAGTATATAGTCTAAAATAGTAGATGCTCAAATCCCACTACACATCAAGAGAGTATCTAAGGAAAATATGAAGAAATATAAGTAAGAATTGACTTTACTTTAAAGATTTACTCCTGCATTCAAATAACATTTGCACATTTTAATGTAGAGAAAATAAAATGAAGCAAATTCAAGATCATTCAACTAAGCTTGAATTGACACAAATTAGAAACCCTATATCAAAGATGCACATTCAAAATTCCTTAAAAAAATTCAAATTTGAGTTAGAGGATAGACAATTGAGAGAGAAGCCATGATACAATTCACACAAATAATTGAGACAAACTCTATAGTATTCCTACTTATATTAAATTACTCCAAAATTTACAAGATAGTTTTATCTCTTAGAACTCCCTCCCTTTAAAAATTGTAATTTTTACTTTTATATGAGGCTAATGCAATATACCAATTAGTTATGTTAGCTAAAAACATGCAAAAGTAAGGACAATTGTCCATTTTTTACATAGTTTCTAGAATACATTTCCCTTTTCCCAAGTGGATTGAACTATAGGAAAATGTGTTCACAATGCATTTACAAAAAGAATATTCCATTTTTTAAGATTACAAAGTTTCCAAAAAATAGAATATTAATAGCTATCTAGTTGGTGCTATGTTGAATAACTACCCTACTACTGTTGAAGAATCCTAATGGCCTTTTGTTGTTCAACAACTAGATTTAAACTGATAGCTAGCTCTAAGAGGTAATCATCTTCTTGGTCATCCATGTCTTTAAAACCCCTATCATTTCTTTTCATGGCTTCTTTGATGCTCCTTTCCTCAATAATCTTCTCTTTTATAGTTAGGATCATATTCAACTAAAAACTTGCACTTAAAACTTAAACGAAGTACCCTTGGGTGAGATAAAATATGTCTTCCAACCACTCATTGGAATTGACACTGAACCATGAACCTCCTCAAGAAATAAAATTTTATAAATAACCTCACCCATACACCCTTATGTGATTTTATAGGAAAAGGCTTATATGAAGGTGTTTTGATTAAAAAATTACATAAAGCTATTTTAAATAAAATTAAAACAAGCTTTAATTTTATAATATTTTTAGGGCATAATTAGGTTTTTAGAATTTGAAAATGATAATAATAAGGATAGTATGGTCCCGCCAAGGAGGAAGGAATGGAATTAACCAATGCCACCACAGAAATCACATATGTACTTAAGATAGAATGCCATCAAAAGGAGGAAAAGACCAAGTTGTAGATGTTATTAGCAGATGTGTGAACTAAAAAAGGATGTTATCAATTTATGGATTAACTCTATTGGAGAACAGACCATGTGTATCAGAAGATACTATGGATGGCCATGACTTGGTGAAGAAAAAACACCAACCTTGAAATGTCTTCATGGGTTTCCACATGGTTTGTATAGCTAGATGAATACCAGTTCGTGGAAGGTGATGAAAAAATATCTCTTTACACTCATTTCATACTCTATTTTTTAAAATGAGATACAACAAATAACACAAATCCATTCTCCATACACAACTAGCTTTGACGTAATGACTAGTGTAGGTATGACATGGAAGATTAGAAGTGGTAGATGTAGTAGTGCATCTCATCATGGAGAGGAAAATAGTTACATTTAAATCAAGATCAAACTATTGGTTTATAATCCAATATTGGCTCCAAACCAATCTTAAACAAAGTCTCTAGATACAAATCTCTAGATCTTATGACCATGTAAGAGCACCTTGATAGGTGAGTATATTGAAGACATGCAGAAAAAAACAAAAGAAAACATCCACCGTCTTCCTCAATATGAAATAAAAGTTGGTTTGCTTTTGGTTCCCCTTTACCATGATGAATCTAATTAGATCTTAGGCCAAAAGAATTCCTTAGACAGAATGAGGATGTTAATCTTTATATGTTACGCAGATATGAGATAATGATGCTAAAATAGATATTCACAACATAATAGAGAAGATGGTGATGCCTAGATCAAATCTAATGTTAAGCACCAAAAAATTTGGTGCCCAAATCCAATGCCACTATGCATATTGAAAAAGTGCCAACCTTTGAGAAAAGAATGCCAAACTTATGCCTTGCTAACAAATGTGGATATGAGAAGACAAAATAAATTCCAAATGCCTATAAAGGTGATGTCTAACCCTAGAGAATAATGCCAAGGTAAAATATAATACCAGTGGGTACTCAGATCTAAAAACAATGAGAAAAGGATAATGCATCTGATAAATAAAAATTAGAATGGATAGATCTGGGACTTAGGAGATGTCAAAAAACAATAATGCCAAGGGAATAGAGACCATATCTATAAACAAAAAACTTCTTTTTCTCTTAAATGGAATCCTACAATCGAAAAAAGAACAATGCAACATACAACAGTCTCTTTCCAATGTAAATTGGATCCAATTTCTAATGTCAATGAAATGTAATGCTTTAGTTTAGATCTAAAAATGTCTGAAAGAGGCATCAAACTGATAAGAATGCCACGCCTACCATAGAAAATAATATAGCTATCCAAAATCAATGTTAATCATGATAGTGTGACACTAATAATAGATATTTTAAATTCAACATAGCTATTCAAATTTCTAAATATTTCCCTCAATATTTTTTATGATAATATAATATCAAATCTCAAGATTTCATAAAAACAATAGAAAATAACCAACCAACTAGACAATTGTGAACACAAATTGGTGTTATGATACCATAAAAGAGTTTTAGTGATATCATCAGATCAACGAATGCATATGACGGAGTGACCTCATAAGCTGAGCAAGTGCATATCACATTAAGGTTACTAGTGAATGAAATCAAGCATAAAGGAATATTACAAAAGGAAAAAGAGCAAATAAAATACACTATATCATGTTGAATGAATAATACAAAGAGAGAGAGAGGTCTATATATATGGTGGAAATAAAAATATACCACACATTCTAGTGAATGTGGTACTAGTCTTTGCAATTAACCCAAGTGACCTCTAGAGCCCTAAGCAAGCTAATACAACTATGTAGGTAAAGCCTAGTGGGAAAAAGGCCTATACCAACATCATTGAAGACCTAAAAAACTCAAGATTTTAATAGGAATTAAGGGGGTAGATACCATTTCAACAAATAATTTTACCATCCTTGAATCAACAAGGGGCTCTAGATTACTTGCAATATTAGCTAGTGCATCTAATATGTAGTTATTTTCCGTGGGTAGAGTTTGAATGACAAAATCATAGAAATATTTTGTTAGTTTACAAACATAGTTATGGTAACTTGACAAGAACTTATAATTGCATTAATAGAGGCTCCTCAATTGTTTGACCACCAATTATTAGTCACCCATCATTATGATATTCTTCAATTTCTTCCCCAGGGTAAATTGAAGTCCATGGACTAACCCTTTATATTCTACCACATTATTGGTACAAGTTAATTATAGGTGGTATGTAACTAGGTAATATTTCCATCTTAGATTAATTAATTTAACTCTAGTGCCACATCCAATTTTGTATTTAGATCCATCAAAATTTAATGTCCATAGGTTATATTCAATTGTGTTCATTGGTGGCCTTTGCAATGGAAGCACTAATACAACATTCACCTGTTAGTGTGTTTGATTTAGGTTGGGCATGTATTTAAATTAATATCCATAGGTCATATTCATTTGTACTCATTGGTGGCCTTTACAATGGAATCAATACTACACCATTCACCTCTTAGTGTGTTTGATTTAGGTTGGGCATGTATTTAATTTAATATCCATAGGTCAGATTTAGTTGTGCTCATTGGTGGCCTTTACAATGGAAGCAATACTACAACATTCACTTCTCAGTGTGTTTTATTTAGGTTTGGCATGTATTTACTTTATTTTCCCATTAGGGATGACTACATAATTCAATGTTCAATAATAGGGGAAGCCGATGAAGAGTTTATATTAATTACCTTTCCACTAATAGATTGTATCTCCTCTCCATCTTCAATTAGACCATTGATTTTTTTATCCATTAGTGATGGCCTATTAGCTATATATTAAATATTAGGAGTAGGCTTGGGTGTATACAAATCTACAATTTCACCATTTGAAGATCTTGAAATGGACCCTTCATTCAAACATGTGTAGCCCAAAATCAAATCTTCAACTTACATTGAACAAAGCTTAGTCTTTAAATTTACAAAGGCACTATCGACCATTATTCTATAGGAGTAGTCAAGATAGAGTTACCCATCATGGTTATCTTATCTTGGTAAGATCCTATAAACACTTCCTTTCTATTTATATCATTAAGTTGAAAATTTTCACATGTTAATGTCACATCCTGAACTGAGACTATCTTTTAGGCACAAAATAAATATTCTCCATCTAATTGGTCTAATTCTTCCAATATTTCATTATATTTTATGAAAAGTATATTAATAGAGAGGCTAAAGTGAGTCCCTTCTTTATTGTCCAATGCATATACTCTAATTTCTAATTCTCTTTTTCAAATCTGATACCTGTCTTATCTGACATTGATCTTTGATTTTCTAATATCTTATTCAACATATTAGTGTTATTCTCAAATTTTAAATCTTTGGCTACTTTATCATTGATTGCTTTATTTTTTTTCTCAAGATCTACTTTTAAAGAATTAATTTCAATAACATACCTTTCACATTCTTCACTTATTTTGCACAACTATGTCATTAGATATTTTTCATTCTTCTTGGCTTATTCAAAGTGTACTTGTAGATCTTAAATTGTTTCCTTTGACTCCTTTTCATTTTTCTCGATCTGGAGCTTTAATATTTGATTCTTCTTCTCAAGAGATTTTAACACTTCTAAGGCACAAATGAATTCTCTTTTTAGATTCACTTTGGCTTCATCCTATTCTTCTTGATCATTTATACTTTTGCTTGCGAAGGCATCTTCATGTATGGCCATGAATAGAATCTCTTCTTCTTCTGAATCACTGACTCCACTATCTTCGACTGAGCTAGGATCTTAAGAATACAAACTCTTCTTCTCTAATCCCTTCTTGAATTTTCCTTTGAAATTCTTCTTGTATGTATACTTTCCTTCTTCATTATCACCATTACCCTTATCTAGGCATTTAGCTCAAAAATGTCCAATCTTTCCATAATTAAAAAATTTAAAAGGTAATTTTCCTTGATATTTACCTATGCCATTTTTTGGCTTGCGAATGAATAGAGCTCCATTTTCATCTTCATCATCACTAGAAATGTCACTTGATTCTTGAATCTTATCCTTTTCTTTCTTTGATGTCTTGAAAGAAACTTCTCTCTTTGAGGGTTTTTTTTGTTTGGTATACATCTCATATGCCATAAGAATACCATGTAGCCCATCCATCTTTAGCTTGGCTAAATTCTTCATCTCTTCAATTACCAAAAATTTTGCATCATATCTCAATGGTAGATATCTCAAAACTTTTTGTACCATAATTGATTCTTCTAACTTTTCTCTAAGACCTTGAATCTGATTAACTATTTGATCAACCTGTAAAAGTTAACTTGCTATATTTTCTTCCTCTTCCATCTTCAAACTCTCAAACTATCTTCTGAAAGTTTGAAGCTTATCTTGCTAAACCTTTCCATCACCTTTGTCAATATTCTCAAGTTTTACCCAAGTTTCATGAGCAAATTTACATTACATAACATTAACAAATTCTAATTCACATAAACCACATAAAATAGAATTTAGAACTTTAGCATTATTTTCACTTGCCTTCTTTTTTCCTGAAGTAGTTACAAGTGTCTTTGGCTCTTCATATTCATCCACCACTAATTGCTAAATGTCAAATCTAAGGGCCATCAAATAATTCCTCATCCTTATGCTCCAAAAAGCATAATTTGTCCCATAAAACAAAGGTGCCTTATTTGTAGAAAAACCTTCATGTGATCTAGCCATCGTGTTTTCCCTGATCTAACTTCAAGATGTAAAACTTTTTTAAAAAGGAACCTGTTCTGATACCAATTGTTAAGCATGAAATATATTAAGAGGGGGGTGAATCAGTATATTATATATCTTTTACTTAATCTAATTTCTTTTCTTTAGTCACTTAGTCACACATTCAAGATATGCCATAAAACTAAAACAATAACATGCACCATACGAGAGAGAGAGAGAGAGAGAGAGAGAGAGAGAGAGAGAGAGAGAGAGAGAGAGAGAGAGAGAGAGAGAGAGTATTTTTACGTCGAAACCCAAAGTGGGAAAAACCATGGAGAATAATCTCAAGTATATGAATGAGTACCAACTCAAATTACAAAGTTTGCAAGCACCAACTTGTAGGACCACCAACACCTTTGACAAGAACCAACACAAAAACTATTTGTGAGCACCAACCCACAGGAGAACCAACCCCTTGCAAATATTTGTGAGCACCAAACCTTCTTGTGTATAAAACATAACTATCTCTCAATGTTGCTTACTCAAAAAATGATAGAACTCTACAATATCTCCTACTTTTCTCTCCTCTAAAACAAATACAAACCATACATTCTCTTGCATATAACAAATGGCTTCTCAATCCTTTATTTATATCTTTCCAAATGACCTTTGGAATTAACCCTTTGTGACCCTTCAATCCTCATGAATAATGGTGCCAAATTGTATGACCCTTCATATCCTTGCATTTGAAAAGTCACATGGTGACCCTTCATAAGTAAATGCGTCCTTTCCTCTTTTGTCTTTATCTTGGTGACTTTTTGTATTTCTCAAAGTGTCCCTTTATAGAAAAATTCACCATACCCTCTTTTGTCTTCACATGGTGACTCTTGGAATTCCTCAAGATGACTTTTTATGAGAAAAATGCATCCCATTCCTCTTTTATCTTTACCCAGTGACTCTTTGACTTCTCCATGGGCCCTCTTTTGACTTATATGCAACCAAAAATATATTTGTTAATATTAAATAAATATTAACACACATTAGCCAATAAATGAATATTAAAAACACCATGAAATGAAATGGGGCCTTTATCACCAATACTAGACCTTTGACATCAATGAAAATATTTCCAACACTATAATGACTGTCTAAGCTAAAATATTATATTTTTTCTAAAGATAATGTTTCAATTAAACATATTTTTGAGTAATTCATTCTTATTGGACACAAAAAATAAACAAATTTCCATTAATTGAATATAACCTAGTGTGTTAAGAAAATTATTTTCCAACCAATAGAATGCAAGATAAATATCATTTAAAAAATAAAGTTTATTTTTCAACCATTTACTATATGCTAAAATTTTCACTTGATAAATGTCACACCATGATTGGGTAACAAAATGCCATTAATAACATACTTAAAACCAATATAATTTATCTTTAAAGATATAATAATACTATCATAAGTGATATTAATAATTTCAATATCTTGAAGTGGATAAATGGTGAGTTGAAGTTGGCTAAGCCAAAGCTCAAAACATGTATGTCTCTCTTTAGCTTATCAAGACTCTATAAGTTTTTATAGAGTTTACCTAAATTTCAATTCTATTATCATGTTATAAAACTACATTCATAAAGTATTATTATTTCACATAAAAATTATGTACAATTTCAAAAAAATAGGGACTGAAATTTTATTAAAGAAATGTTCAAATTAATTATTAGTGAAATAATTATAATTTTTGATTGAAGGATAAACATTCCTATTCTTTAAATCTTTTAAAATTAGTTAGTTTGGTTTCATAAATGTACGTTAGAAAAAATTGAGGGATATCCATTATGCAATAAATATTAACATTAACTAGAGTTAATTTTATCATAAAGAAGCCAACTTGATTAATAAAGAATACTAATGAAACTAACTCTTCAAGTGCAACAAGGAGACATATTCATTATGAGGAGTATATTCACCCCAGTTATTTATATAGGCTTATAACTCTTATTTATACATTAGTAATCACTAGTATTATTTATGTAGGGTTATAACTATTATCTATGAATTAGTAAGCCACAATCTTACTTATACATTGTATATACTTTAATGTCTTAACAATATAATTGGTCAACTAGGGAAAAAATTTGACAGGATAGGCAGGGATTCTGTTAGGGTACAAAAGTCAATATTTTTTCTCTATGTCATAGTCCCAACTCCCTCCATCTAGGTTCTCATTGAAGGGAGTGAAGATGTACATTTTGATGCTCATGCTCAGTCTTTTGGGCATCCCTACATTTGACAACACATGATTGATGAGATTATTTTTATATGTCATCACATTGTCCATGGTAGAAATATATGCTTTTTGTCCAGTGTCATAAGAGGGAAATACACTTTCAATAACTATGATGGGTGTGTTTGGATATCCCATTGCTTCCATGGGAGAATAAATGGTGTCCACTATAGCATCAAACAAGTTAGTGTACTTTAGCGATCCATCCATCATAGTGTTGGGTATGGATTTAAACAAGGTGTAATCCATATCCTTGTTATAGGCACTGGGGTTAGTGTCATAAGTGAAATAGGGATACACATTAGCCATGAATGAAGAGTCGTGAACAAACAAAAATTAGGGAATAGATTTCATGTCATTTTTCACTTCATCAAGGAAGCTTCCTTTTGAAGGAACCCATGGGGCAAGCTCATCAATGATAGATATTACCACGTGAGTTGTGGACACATTGAGATTATATTTTAGATTGGCATTTTGAAGTGCCATTTGTATGTTGTTCATTACACCAACCAAAAATTGGCTCAAATATTGGTCATTATATTTATTTCCCAATACTTTGTTTCCCAAAGCAATATATTTGATATTGGTGGTAGTATAATAGGGCTTAATGTATTGATTCACCCATTGGTCTGCTTCTTTCTAGTCTTTCACCATGGACTACTAATTATCATTATCAACTCCAACTATTAATACGATCTCAGAATTTGCAAAGGCCTCTAGTATAGTCTTCTCCTCTTTGAAGATCCTATATTTCCCAATGTTGTAATTCTTCATCAAAGCTACCACTTCACCTTGATTTGGAAAATTGTTTCTATCCATTCTATTTTTTGCTCTTATTAAATCATCTACACATGCAACAAAGTTTAATTGATTTTTGGTTTCTTTTTAATATACACAAATAGGGAAAACCTTATAATATAGACAAATATGGTAAACCTTATAGTGTTTACATGTTCAGTCCGGTTAGTTCTAAATACACAGAATGTTTACCATATTTATAAAATGGTGTAAATAGCTAATCTACTGAGATAATTGATATAAACATGAATGATGAGAGATCAGATTATAACTATCATTAATGAACTAATACAATATTTAACAAAATAACACTTGTAGAAATATTCAAAAAAATTATAATCTTTATAAATTCAATAGAAATTATTTCATACTCTCTACGAATGTATTTGAAATGATTTTATTAATATTATAGACTGAAATAATTTGGATGAGATTTAAATAGATTATAAAAATCATGATTTTTTTCGAGTGTTATTTTACAAAATAGTTAGTAGTCTCAATATTAAAAACAAAAAAAGTGTAGGCTATTTATGCATAACTTTCTCAAATTTATTTCTCTAGCCCTACCCGTAGTAACTACTCCACCTATAGTAACTATTATGCTTACTCAAGATGACTCAGACCATAGTAATTTTGTGGCTATAAATGGGTTGGTATCAAAAAATTACCCACTATCAGAACTTTCTCATATGAAAATCACCTTGTCTTGAGGAAATACACTTGGGGTACAAATTTGAGGGTCTAAGTCTATTTCTAAGTTCACTTACTCTCTTTTAGCCCTTCCAAACTAGGCCTTTTTTGCCCCTTTTCAAGGACATTAGATTGAAGACTGTATTGTAGGTATTGTATGGTCATGAAAGTTATTGAATTAGTTATTTCTCATCAAAATACATAAGATCAAAATTTATTTTAAGTTTTCAAGGGTTTCATCTCCTCCAAATGACAAAACACTAGTTGATAAGGTTTAGGGTCTTTGAGTAGGCCAAGAGCAGTATAAAATCAATATCTTTAGCTATAAATGGTTACACACCAAAATTTTTGTTTTATTATCTCTCTCTATTCAATTCACAATTTTTTCCTTTTATAACCGATGCCTAATACCTCATGTGGCTTTCACAACTAAAGAAACTTAGTCTTCTTGACTATGTCTTTTAGCAGGAAACAAGAGTTTTCCTTGGGGTTTGAGTATTCAAATGTTACCAGTAGTATCCAAACCATATGAATAAAACCTCCCCATATTATATAAAGATTATAAAACCTTTATCTAACATTCTTGTGTTAAATTAAGATTCAAATCAAAATAACTCAATCTACAGGTTTCTTTGTTGTAAATAGTGGCTAGTAAGGAACAGGGTTTTGAAATCTTTTGAAAACTAAAGAGTATCTAAACCTCATACAGGGTTATTAACCTATTCATTGGCTAATAGACATCCTTTCAACCCCTTTAAACTCACAACAGGGTACATTATCAAATGGATACAAAGAATAGACCTGTTTAGGGTTATCTGTAGGTTTCTACAAGCAAGTTCATATCTAGAATATATCAAGAATTAATGTTGACTACCAAACACATAGAAACAATACCACATACCCTATTAACAAATTTATTTAATTTCCAATCTCCATAATACTCTTTTTTAAAGAAACAATACTCAAATTATAGCTTCATTAGGACTGTATAAACCTTTTCTCAGCTGACAGATTGGACTATCTCTAAGAGCAATGTCATGTTTCCATTTAGTACCCTCCTCTATTTTCAAGTTACTAAATATGAATGATAAAAAAAAAACAAATCCATAAACTATTAATGAGACTTCATACCATTTTGAGGACTCCACAAGTAATAGCTCAGTCACAGTGATGTAAAGCCAAAAATACACTCAAATTTTCTTAACACAGTTTTCTCATTCTTCATACTTTCATTATTTTCTTCACATTCATCCTCACCTTAGAATTGAATACTCTAGAATATTCTAAACTGACTCCATCACCTTTACAATTAGCATAATTGATTCTTGAAAGTGTTTCCCATGTTGGTTCCTTAAAATCACATTGTATTTTTGTATGTTTTATCAATATGACTAATGTATAATTATGCCTTATTGACTAAAGAGATATTTAGGAACTTTTTCACACTCTTAAGGCCTCTAATAAATCTACTAAACATGTTTTACAATTTATCCAATTCATATTATGCATGGAACCCTCTTACAAGGTTTAGAAAATTCAAATTTTCAAATGTGGCAATTTTGGAGGGAAATTCCATAATTCAATTTTTTTACCACTTATGTAAACCTATTTCAATCATATTAATTAATTAGAACCTAAAACACCTAAAATACAAATCCAAGCCAAAAATTAAATGATTTTGAAGTCCACAATGATGCCCCTGCATCATACTACCAAGTTGACGAAATTTTGCCACACATGTCAACTTAGTGTTTGTTATTTCTTAATTACATAGGCCACCATTTTTAATGTTGATACTTGCCTTTCATAGAGGTGAATATGTGCTCAGACCCCACAATTAGGCCTCTTCTATTTCTTATTCTTCATGACTATACCTACACATGCCACAAACATGTTAAGGAAAACTCTATTGTTGTTTTTTACTACTTGATGGGAATGTGCATACCATGCTTCTTGTTTTTCAATATGATCCATTACAACATTCCTTCCACAAGGATTTACTATTGTAAATGTTTCCTCTTTGTCCTTCATCCATTATCCTTGTTTGGTATACTCAATCTCATACTTATCAACTTTTGAGTCCTTGTTTGCCATTTCCTTGCATAAGTGTTCAGTTTGTTGTTGTCTATCATCTTCATAACTAACCTATATCTCTTATATATACAAAGATTGCTTATTCTCTTACACATTCTTGTGACCTTAATGTATCATTCTCATATTATTGTCTTCACTTGGCTGTCCTTATTTGACCTGCTTTACATTTTCTATTTCTTTCTCAAATCTTTCCTTTTCAAAACTTCCTTTCATGCTTTGGAGTTTGCCTATCATACCTTTTATGAGTTCAAAACTAGATATGTTTGCCAAATACTGAGACAAATTTTCAAACACTTCATTCATGAACTTACTTGAAAAAGTGTTACTTGACATAGATTCACATGCACGTTTGGTTACCTCAATCTCCTTGGGTTGTTCATCCATCTTTACTTATTCATCTTGTTGTTGCATCAACTCCTTATAACCTGAAACCAATACCTTAGAAAAGAAACCAACTACTTTATCATCATGATTCAAAGGCAATAGTGTATACTTGACTCTCTTGTACTCCAAAAAATATGTATTTTTCACCCCATCATGACTATTTGACCTATCAAACTGCCAAGCCCTTCCTAGTAGTACATGGAAAATGTCCATAGCAATGACGTCATACATGACTTGACTTTGAAAATATACTAAGCATTGTTCATTCACAAACACACTATATCCTTTCTAAAGCCAAGAAAATTTATAAGGTGTAGGATGAGGTAATCTCTTGAGATTAAGTTTAATTACCATCTCATTGGAAACCAAATTATCTGTGCTTGTTGAATCTATTATCATCTTGAAACATTTACCATGTGACTTACATGTTGTCCTAAAGAGTGTTCTCCATTGTGTATCCTCTTTCTCCTTAGGTTGTTTCAACAATATCCTCTTCATCAAGGGTGCCTATCCTTCTTTAGGTGCCACTAAATGTAAATTTGAAACAACACTCTCTTCCTTTGTAGGCTGCACCATTTCATTTCTACTCTCATTCCTATAGAACTTTTCTTGTTCCTCCTCTAGACATTCTCAATACTTATGACTTGCATACTTGTTGCATTTGAAACATTTACCTATGAAACCACTAGATCCTCTTCCTTTATATGCATCTCCACCTATATAATATGGTCTCATAACTCTATAACCACCTCTTAAATGTGCTTCATGTCTTTGCCCACTACTTTCTCCTTCCTCATATGCATGCTTGTTTTCACACTCTCCTCTTCCTCTCACTTTTTTGCCTCTTCCTCTTGCTTGTTGTGTATGACTTATTATCAAATTATCTTCAAATTTCAAGGTTTTTTGGTATGCTTATTCAAATATTTTCAAAGTTAGTATATTGATCTCATCTTGTATGGAGAACTTGAGACCATTCAAATATCTTGCTACCTTCCCATCTTCTTCTTCTAAGTGTCCTGTCTTGATTGTCAATCTATGAAACTCTTCGATATACTCTTTCACTAAATGTTATTTTTGTCTAAGGTTTTGCAATCTCTTAAACAAATTCATGTGGTATTCCTTAGGCATGAAATTTGCCTTCATCTTCATCACCATCATATCCCATGACTGGATTTGGCTTTACCTTTTCACCTTCTCTCTTCTTGGATTCCATCCCACCATAAAGAAGCATGTCCTCTCAATATTTTGACTAAAAATTTCACTTTCTTGGTGTCATCCACCTCCTCATACTCAAAATACTTGTCCATGACTACTATCCATTCCACTAACTCATCCACATTTAGATTGCCTTCATACATTGGCACATCTAGCTTTGGTTTAGAACCCATCTTCATCATGGATTTGATCAATCTCTCCTCTATTATTTCTTCTCTTTCTTCTTTCTCTTCTACTCTAGGAGATTCATCTTCTATATCACTATCATCATCAACTATGAACCTTATTCTTTGAGTTGTCTCCATGGCTGTCATTCTAGCCTGCATGTTCCTCATTTCAACGACCAAATTGGCCACATTTTGTTGCATTCTTTGTGTTACTATTGGTTGCCTTTGTATTGATGTCATCTTGTACTTTTTAATTTATTATCTAATCATCCTTATGATCTGATACCAAAATGATATAGAGCTTTCAAAAATTTCATTCTCTAGCCCTACCCATAGCAACTACCCGTAGTAACTATTCCACCTATAACAAGTACTTTACTTACTCAATATGGTTCAGCCCGTAGTAACTACTTGATTGCAAATGTGTTGGTATTGAAAAATTACCCAATATCATAGTTTTTTCATATTAAAATCACCTTGTCTTGAGGAAATACACCTGTGGTACAAATTTGAGGGTCTAACTCTCTTTCTAAGTTCACTTACTCTCTTTTAGCCCTTCCAAACTAGGCATTTTTAGCCCCTCTTCAAGGACATTAGATAGAAGACCATATTGTAGGTACTATATGGTCACTAAAGTTATTGAATCAATTAGTGCTCATCAAAATACACAAGATCAAAAGTTTTTGAAATTTTTCAAGGTTTACTTCTCCTCCAAATGATAAAACACTAGTTGACAGGGTTTAGGGTCTCTGAGTAGGCCGAAAGCAATATAAAATCAATATATTTAGCTAGACATTGTTTCACACAAAAAAATTATTTTATTAGCTCTATTTGGTCAAGTCATAACTTTTTCATTTTATAAGTGATGCCTAATACCTCCTGTAGCATTCACAACTTAAAAAACTTAGTCTTCTTGATTGTGTCTTTTAGCAGGGAACATGGGTTTTCATTAGGGTTTGAGTATTCAAATGCTACTAACAGTCTCCAAAACATATTAAGAAAACATCCCCATATTCTATAAACATTATATAACCTTTATCTAATGTTCTTGGATCAAGGTAAGATTCAAATCAAAATAACTTAATCTATAGGTTTCTTTGTTGTCGAGAGTGACTAGTAAGGAACATGGTTATGCAATATTTTCAACACTAAAGAGTATCTAAACCTCATGTGGGGTTATTAACCTCTTCACTAGCTAGTAAAATTCCTTTCAACCCATTTAAACTCATAACAAGGTTCATTATCAAAGGGATACAAAGAACAGTCCTATTTAGGGTTATCTGTAGGTTTCTACAAGCAAGTTCATATCCCTAATATATCAAGAATAAATGTTGATTACCAAACACATAGAAACAATACCACATACCTTTTTACCAAATGGATTTCATTTCCAATCTCCACAATACTCTTTGGTAAAGAAGCAATACTTAGATTATAGCTTCATTAAGACTGTGTAAACCTTTTCTCAGCTGACCGATTGGACTATATCTAAGAGCAATGTCATGTTTCCATTCAATACCCTCCTCAGTTTTCAAGTTAGTAAATATGAATGATCACAGAAAAAACAAATCAATAAACTATTAATGAGACTTCATACCATTCTAAGCACTCCACAAGGAAAAGCTTAGTCACAACCATGCAAAGCCAAAAATACACTTAGAATTTCTTAACACGGTCTTCTCATTCTTCATACTTTCATTGTTTTCTTCACACTCGTCCTCTCCTTCAAATGGAATAATCTAGACTCTTCTAAACTGACTCCACCACCTTTACAAGTAGTATAACTGATTCTTGAAAGTGTTTCCCACGTTGGTTCTTTAAAATTACATTGTATTTTGTATGTTTTATCAATATGACTAATGTATAATTATGCCTTATTGACTAAAGAGATACTTAAGACATGTTTCACACTCTTAGGGCCTCTAGGACATCTAAAAAACATGGTTTACAACTTAACCAATGCATACTATGCATGGAACCCTCTTACAAGGTTTAGAAAATTCAAATTTTCAAATGTGGTAATTTGGGAGGGAAATTATGTAATTCAAATTTTGTTCCACTTGTGCAAACCTAGTTCACTCCTATGACTTCATTAGAACCTAACACGGCTACAAAACACCTACAAGACAAATCCAAGCCAAAAATGAAACTATTTTGGAGTCCACAATGATGCCCATGCATTAGCAATATTTACCCAACTTACCTCCGTAGATTGAAATAAAGAGAATGCAAAACAATTAGCCTTAGAATGAATTATTTACCTCCATAGACTGAAATAAATAGAATGAATTATATATATATATATATATATATATATATATATATATATATATATATATATATATATATATATATATATATATATATATGAGTGCTATTTAGCAAAACAGTTAGCCTTAGAATGAATGATCTACCTAAGTTAATTTACATGTCGGTTCTTTACGTGAGATTTAGAAACATGAATAATAAGGAATGAATAGGAGATTTATATTTCAAACATATTTATAGGTTGAAAATTTTAATCAATCTAAAAAAATAATACTTCAAAATAATCCGATTATATATAATCTATCTGTATGTAATAGAATAAATTTTATATAATTTATAAATATATTTAAAATATATTATAAAGTTTATGAAATGATTTAAATAAAATTTCGTTAAATTATTTTTTTTAAAGTTTTTTAAAAAAAAATGCTCTTTTACAAAACAGCAAGAGAGAGAGGTGTATGTTATAACCATTTAATTTAAATTTGCTTGACGAATTAAAAGAAGGAAAATAAATTAAAAAATATATGAAATTTCTTTTAGAGTGTTATTTTTTTAATTAAAAAGTTTTTTCTCATATATTAATATAATATTATATTACAAAATTAATTATAAAAAAAATAAAGAGTAGAAAAATTAATTATACTTTCCTTTCTTTCTTTCTTTCGGTTGCAGTGCGGTTTCTCAGTGTAGATATTACGCCGTTGTTGCAATGTGGTTTCTGAGTCTTTGATTTGTTGTCGACATATTCAATGTAGACCATGTGATGGTTGCATGTGTGGCACTTGCAACCATAGTGTGATGGACTGGACATGTCGTGTTTTCTTTATTTTTTATTTTTCCCTGGGAAAGTCCAATAAATGTGGGACAGATTGCCAGACGAGACTAGGGAGTTTAGCGTCCCTTGCAAGTTGCCAATGTGACTTTCACGGTCCACATAATTCTCAGATAGGATTGTCGGAGATATACAAAATAATATCTCACATTTTATCCATATGACAAGGTTATATAATTATAACCTAGTATTCTCTTTAAAATAAATAGTTAATGCATTATTAAAAATTCCTACAAACATTAATGAAGAATACTAATAAAAATTAGTCTTCAAGTGCAATATGGAGACACATTCAACATTATGAGGAGTATATTCACCCTCGGTATTTATATAGGCTTATAACTTTTATTTATGCATTACTAAGTAGTAAACTTATTTATGCAAGGTTATAACTCTTATTTATGTATTAATAAGCCATAAAATTACTTATGCAATGCATATACTTTAATGTCTTAAAAATATGATTGGTTAACTAGGGAGAAAAGTTGACAAGATAGATAGACGTTTTGTCAAGATATAAAAGTCTATAGTTTTTCTCTGTGTTGTAGTCCCAACTCTCTCCCTTCGGGTTCTCATTGATAAGAGCAAAGATGTACATTTCGATGCTCATACTTAGTCTTTTGGGCACCCCTGCATTTGACAACACATGATTGATGAGATTATTATTGTATGTATTGGCATTGTCAATGGTAACAATGTAAGTCTTATGTCAAGTGCCATAAAAGGGCCATCCACTTTAAGTAACTATGATGCATATGTTTGGATATCCCATCGCTTCCATGGAAGAATAAATGGTGTCCACCGTAACATCAAACATGTTAGTGTACTTTAGTGAGTCATCCATCACAGGGTTTCTTTCATATTCAAAAATGAAAGGAGTTAATTATTAAATTTCTTTGAAAAACAACCCAACCAAAAATTTGCCTACAAATCCCAATAAAAAAAGCACACCTTTCCCTGATATGCCATCAAAAGATGAACTAGGGTTTTGAAAACAACATCCAAAATTAAAAAAAATGTAGGCTTCTAAACTATCTTTTAAAAAAAAAATCTCAAAACTCAATACACAAAATATGATTTTCTCAAAATAGCTTTATTTATTATAAGTAATGATTCTAGCTACTAAATTTATTATCTTTTTTATAACAAATTTGATATCCTAGGTCACTGTTTTACACAAAATTTTCATTTAAGGTTTGCATGTTCTAAAGTGAATGCTAATATTTTGTCTAAAATACCATGATCTTCAAGTTTAAAAATCATCACACAAATAACTCACAATAAACCATGTGGTTCAAATAATCTCCTTCAAAATATATACCATAACAACCAAGATTTCAAAACCCCTTAGTGGTTCCTTGTTTGGTACCATTGATTATTGGGACTTATTTTTCATGAAGTATGAGCATCGTTCATGACACTCAAAATAATTATATAATATTCGCACACATACTACATTTCAGTTCAAAGGCTACCGTGCCCACACCTCGTGCTCCTTCCAAAATTAACACACTTTACCCTTTCTAAAAATTAGCATGTCGAATCCTTAATGTATAGTCAATGGTGGCTTATTTGAATGAAAAATCACTTGGCTTCAACATAGCCAAATGTTATGCTATGACTGTATATCAAGTTAGAGCCGCATTACTTAGGGTTTCATATCCTAAAATCTTGAATGATATCGTAAACCTCCTCACCCTCATTAAACTTTGACATGCTTGCCCACTTTGGAAACTACTCCTACCATGTCACATAATGGAACCGCATGAACACTATGAGATTTGGTCAAATTTTGTACATAATAAAATCTTGCATTTTATTCATATGACAAGGTGTAATCATCTAAAAGTGGTATTTGAGTGTTAAGAGTGTTACTTGAGATTACCTATCCCTAACTTAACCCTAGACTTATCTTAGAGCCTATTATCACACTTATCCAACCTTTATGTGGGCCACATGCATCCCTAGTTAGCCCTAAAGTAGTCTTAGACCTCCATTTATTGATCCTGGCCCTTTGTGCCTAGTGTTCTTCCATATAGACACTAACACCATAATAAGGACACTAGTGCTACATGGCGCTAGTGTCCCCAAAATGGAGCTAATATCTTTTGCCCTATCTTTTCTCAAACATATATCTTTTCAAAACTAAAGCTTCCTAGTGTCAGCCTAGACCTATTTTATCACCTAAACAAGCATCATCATTGGATGCATAATGGTGGAAGATGCTCAAATGACTTTCATTCAAGAATATTAAGCGATGTGTTACTAGCTTTGAGGATAATTTTATAGTAACATTTTTCAACCCAAGAATCTCCACATCCATGTGGGTCAAATAGAATGTCAGGAGCCTCTTGCTCGCATAAAATAAATAATAGCAAATGACTCATATATTAACCAAAATGCAGATTACAACACCAGTTTTGTATCATGGGCCACTTCGAGGGGGATACCTCTTTAGAGCATGGCTCTATTACAAATACTCTTCTTAGATACTCTATAACACCATATACCCCTATACTTATACTATTTCCTACCTATCTCTCTCCATATCCTAATGTATGTGGGATTATTATCTATCCTATTATACCCCTTTAGGTACATTACATTCCATCCCCTTAAATATGTTTTGCCTTCAAAACATGATAAGAAACAGGGAATGACCAAATGAAATCCAAACCAAAAATAAGGTGAAGACCAGATGGAGGCTCTATGATGCATGCATTTCTACTTCCACTTCTTCTATTTGTGATGTGATAGGAGCATGTACAATAATAAAGTGAACATAAGCACTGAAATAGGAGGTGGATGTGCATAAAGATGAAAGCGTGGACTAACCACAACCAAAATCTGGAAGTGAGAATTGAGTAATGAAATTTGAATCTCAATGATGATCACCTCAAATCTAGAACAAGGGTGCACAAAATAGTTGTCCTTGTGAACCAATAGAGGGTACATACCATCCCCCTTAGTATTGCTTCTCGAGGGAGGTGGAACCTTGATTCCCTACTTTGGATCTATGATTGTTAGCTTGGGCTCATATGGGGTCTGCTTGAGCATAGTGGTTGCCTAAATAGACTTGTTGGAGGAGTGCTTAGACACTTTTGGTGCTTGTTCTAGTGCTTTTGTTATTTGGAGATGTTACCATTGGATCCGGTCTTCAACGATCTGGGCTAAGCCCACTGCTTCCATCATTATTTTAGGTTTCCATATTTGGACCTCTACTTGAATATCCTCTTGAATTCCATTTATGAAGCAACAAATGAAGAATGCAGTAGTAGTGCTGCTGGTGAATGTCTCGAACTTAGTCTGATATTCCCAAAATATGCCAGTTTGTTGAAGCTTAGTCAATGCATTGGTGGAAAACCCCATGAGAACCATAAGTTAAAGTGATGGAGATGATGTTGGCTTCAAACAAAAATACGTCCTTTATAAAATGATCAATATTTTTGATTTTTTTATCTTTGATTTTTTTAATTTTATTTTTGTCACTAAAACTATGATAACTTATATAATACTTAACAAAATGTAAAAATTCAAACTATTCTAGAAATCTAGAAGCAAGGCTCACAAAACCTAGAAATGGTTTGACGTGATCTATTACATTATAAGAGAAGTTTAACAAAAACCAGTCAGTTTTTCTATGAGAAAAAATTGAAACCAACACTTGAAAATAATAGATTTGGGCTTCAAATTTTGACTGAAGAAAGAGATAGAGATGTAGATATGATTATTAAAAAACCTCCAATATTCAATGGATAAATTATAATTATTCCATGAACCTCAAAAATGTGCATATAATATAAACACATTATAAAAATACCTCAAATTTTATTATGATGGAAAAAATCTGGCCTTAGAAAGTGCTCTGATACCAATGTCAGGAACCTCTTGCTTGCATAGACTAAATAACAACAAATGACTCATTTATTAACCAAAATGTAGATTACAACCCCAATTTTGTATCATGGGCCACTTCAAGGGGGCTACCTCTTTGTAGCATGGATCTATTTCAAATACTCTTCTTGGATGCTCTATAACACCATATACCCCTATACTTATACTATTTCGTTCCTATCTCTCTCCATATGTTAATGCATGTGGGATTATTCTCTATCCTATTATACCCCTCTAGGTACATTACATAGAATCTATACAAGTCATTGTATAAGATATTTTTTATAGTGATACCTATACACCTTTATGCTTAGATTACAACTTATGCTCAAGACCATTTTAGGAACTATGGACATAAAAAAACTTGGACACTAGAGCGTCAGTGGGCTTTAGTATGATTGGAATTGCCTTGGACATGTGTTGTTGATGCTTGGTGAGATGGGATTTTTAATAGTTACATATTAAAATACACAGTCTTAATATATTCTTGTCCATAGGAAGTTAAGTTTCACCTCCTCCAAGAATTGTGTAGAAGATATATAAAACACTTTCTTGCTAGAGGTTAAGAAGGTCTTTGTAATTTATAGACTTGAGACTTTCTCAATGGAAGGCTAAACTCTTTATAAAATGAGCAATGTGGTTGGTGGTGAAATGAAGGGGAACTTATAAAGTAGAATTATTTGTTTAATATGTTAGACAATTAGTGGGAATTGTGGAAGTGCAAGTATGACAAAGATTTGTGAAGGGTTATGAGTGGAAGCAATCTAGGAAGGGGATGGGTGGACTTAGGAAGTGCAATAAGGGTCCATATGGAAGAAAAAGAGTAAGAAAAAGATTTCCCAACCACAAGACCGTACTGGATGCTAGATTAAGTATAGACGAGAGAAATATGTTAGGTAGTGGTGACTGAAGAACTTGATTTGGACAGCCCCCCTTCCCCACCCATAACATGTGCTCATGTTTTTGAGTTAGATGTTATATTGTATGCAACTAGGATATGGACAGTGTAGAGTTAGAAACTGAACCTATGAGAGAGACATTTGTAGAATAAGTTTTAGATAGTTTATATTGGTTGTTTATTTTTGTTTGCATGATAAATTTATGGCCCAATTTGTAATGCATGGTCAACCAAGAATACCCAATAGAAAAAGTACTGGCCCAAATTTAGTTACTCAACCTATCTCAATTCCCAACATCTTGGGTGCTTTTATTGTTTTAGGGGGCATGAGAGGTGGAACCAATGGTGGTTCATCTGGAGGAATTGGAGGAGGCATGGGAGGTAGTGGTTGACCTCCCCCACAAGGTACAAGATGGACTAGAAGTGCTTCTCAACAAACCCCATTGCAATCCCCTTGGCTACCCATTCTATACTATGAGATGGCAATCTGCTTGTTGGAATATAAAGGTGTGGATAATGCCACAGATCATGTTCACAAGTGTGAACATATTTGGCGAGCATGCATAATCACATATTCTGAATGAAAATCAACTTAGTTTGTGACCACCCTTCTATACCATGCACATAAGTGGTATCAAAAGTACAATCTTTAACAAGATGTGGTGGATTATGATTGGCTAGAGGCAACATTCCTCCAAGAATTTAATATCTTAGAGTTCAAACAACATAGCATAGTTGCCTCAAAGGATATCAAGTAAGAACTCACTGAGAGCATACATGAGTATGATCCACGTTTCAATATGATTTTCTCTAAACTCTCTTTTGAGATAAACATTTCTCAAAATGCCCATTGGTTCATAGGATGTTTATTGCTCCCCTTTAGATGTACCTTTTCATAGAAAACTTTCACCGACCTATGCGAGGCCTTGAAATCTTCCCTTCATGTCAAAGCTGTTAGAAGTATTAACATAGGGATTAGTCCCTTCATGGAGGCTCAAATCATTGTAATGGCATCTCAACTGGAAAATATCATTGCATACAATTCTCATGACACCTGCAATGGTTTATAGTGTGTGGAATGTGATTATGAAGGTGAAAACTAGAATAATTTTCTTTACAAGAGTATTTAAGCTATATTGAAGCAATCTTGTGAGATTTACTAGGAAGATCATGATATCTAGGAGTATCCTCTACTAAAACATCCCACTCAATCAAAGGTATCAACCTATTGCAAGATATGTGATTCATACACTCATAATACCAATGATTATCATTGCATTAGTGAAATTGATTAGGCATGCATATGTGGTATACATCAGATGTATATTGCTAACAACGAAGAGAATGGAGGTAGTTATCATGATAGAGGTCAAAGTCAAGGACATGAAGGTGGACATTCTCTATCACAAACCTAATATAAGTGTGGTTCCCTGAAGCACTACCAACATGATTTCCTAGTATATCCTACATGTGCCTTTTATAAAAATAAACACCATCTAGAGGAGTGACCTAACCTTTACAATGATATTACAAAGGAAAGAAACAAGAATGGTGCCATCATGATAGGTATTGAAAAGCCACAATGGAGACCACACCCTGTAACTCTTACGGGTCCCAAAGTCAATATTAAAACATAAAGTGGTGGTCATTCCCAGTCTATATCTAATCCACCAATCGATAAAGTTTAATTGGAGGAGCCTCATAACAACCCCATTGGGTTTTACTAGAATAGGGTAAATTTAAATAAAAATAATTACAAAAATTTAATAAACAAATTCCATCATGATGAAACCGATAAATATGATGACCTTTAACTAAATACATTAGTTTTTAGCTAACCATAATAAGGTCTATAACTAATCTATTTTAGCTAATGATCACAATATCAATATCAAGTACAATGTTGAATACAAAAAACAAATATTTCATTTATTTAATAAATAAAAAATAACAAATTCAACCACTATTGAAATAATGTTATAACCAACTGCTAAAAGAGTTATCAAAACTGTTCAGCCAATATCTATCAAAGAGCTCATTACCATAGCCATAACCATTAACACATTTCTCACACAAATAAATAATTATCTATAACACAAATTTTTATACAAGTGAATATCTCTACTTCTTCTCTATACAAGATGCACTACTAGAGTGCCTATAAATGTGTGTGTGTGTGTGTGTGTGTGTGTGTGTGTGTGTGTGTGTGAGAGAGAGAGAGAGAGAGAGAGAGAGAGAGAGAGAGAGAGAGAGAGAGAGAGAGAGAGAGAGAGAGAGAGAGAGAGAGAGAGAGAGAGGATATGTCAACATAACGAGCATATAGGCATGTGCACACCCTAATCAAGCTTAACTAAAGTAATCAAGCTACATTAACTACTCTAACACCCCCCCTTAAGCATAACTTAGGTGGGTATAACAAAGCGGCAATAATATATGATAATAACTATTATAATGGTACATATAAATTCAATAATACAATTTAATCTTTATATGTCTTAATACTAATTTATAATGATACAATGTTCCATAGAGCATGTGAATCTCAATGAACTTAAATCAACCATAAGTAATCATGAGTGTAGTCACTAGTGAAGTATTTTGAGGGGAGGGAGAGCATCATCTGAATGCTTTTCCATACCAATCATGGACCATAGATCCCCTACTAAATCTCCCAACTATGGAATGGCCCTCCCTTCATGGATGAGTTCATAATGATGGTGCGGGAATCAAGAGTGACAACTAGAACCTATGTGTTGTAAGATAACTATTACATGCAGTATGTCATAAATAGATCCATTTTAACATGATATCAAACAAAACATGTAAATTGAATCAAATAGATGAAATGGAAATGTTTAACCATAAACACTACTTTCACCAAAGTTTTCATATAGTTATTGATGTCAACAATTAGTCAATTTCATACACACCACTCAATCGAATTACATTATCTCTATGTACTAGTGACATTATTTAAGTAAGTGAAGTGTGTCTAACTTGATTATATAGTGTCATCAATAACATATTAGTTTTATTTATTTAATAATAATAAATATAACACATTCATAATGAATATTCCCTACTAGCAAATATAATATGTATTAAACAATGAAATATCAAATACATTCATTTAGTCTATCAAATGCAATGCAATGAATCCAAAACGTCTAATTTATTACAACATAATAAAAAAAAATCAATATAGTCATCAATAAAATCAAATCATCCATCAAAGATATTTATCAAGACATCAAGTTATCAAATATTAATATGTAACTTTAATTTTTATGTTATTCATCCATAATAACATTGTTTACTAGCTTAATACTTTATATCCATGAAACAAAAGAAAATTTATAATCTTATTCAAATACTAAAAACATCAATATGATTTGTATTCAATATCAAATAACACATAATTAGGTGTTTACTTCAACCATTAAAACACATATTTAAATTTAGTCCAGATAAAAAATTCACTCAGCTAAATCTTATAACATATTCAATCGACATCTAGTATTTTAATACTTGTATATGGTATACTTAAAATTGACAAGAGTTTTATCTATAATCTATGAGTATTAGGTATACTATATTATTAAACTTATCATATTAACAAACTCTTCAAAATTATAAGAAAACACTAAACTATGGTATTTTGACTGTATTCTATATCATTAAACTCAATAGTCCATGACCTATATATTCAATTACACACAGTTCTATATAAGAACTTAGCCAGGTCTATATTATATAGATTTATTTATATAGAAATGTGTTTTTTAAATACACATAATCCTATATATAGACCTAGCCAACTATAGATAAATATAGTCAAATTTAAAGTGTGTATGTGTGTGTGTGTATTCTTACTGATTGGAAAGGTCTATCCCATATTCACTTCTATATAAATATATATTAAAAACATCTAAATTAGATATAAACTTTTTTACTTCTACGAATTTTAAGAAATAATTTCAAGTTTAATATAAATGTAAATGCATGCTAGAGATTTACAAATCCGTAGCTATATTCTAGGTTATATCTATTTTCCCACATTTCACTTAAATGAAACCCTTTAATAAGACTATAGTGAAATACCACTCGATATCATTACTTTGACTTTAACTCAAGTTTAAATCACTACACAAAATAAAACTTTCAATAAAAAACATAATGAAAAACCAGTCAAATTATAATCACCCTCTTAAGGCTCAGTCATAACATTGATTCAATGATACATGTTTAGAAAAGTGCACCGTAACTCAAACACTTTATGTATGTATGTATATGCATATCTATAGGCCTTAAATATTTTACTCATTACCAGTAGATTATATGTAAACACTTATGTATATTTATATTTTTCTGGTTATTTTTAAATTTCATAAACATAACCCAAATATTCACAAGTTATTCTACATAGAATGGAACTTCCTTTTAGATAAAGTGACTTAAAGAAAACACCAAATAATACTAGAGTTTGAGTTTTTTAAAATCCTAATATAATTTCCATCTCAGTTAAAATTTGACACTCAACTGATCTCTAAATAGGGTTTAAAATTAAATTAAATTAATATATCTTCAAAATAAGCTAGTGTTTGAATAATAAAAGAAACTGTTCAATACTATGTTTTAAGGAATTGGGTTTAACCCTAATTAGAACCCTTATATAAATACTCAATGAACAAACAAACCATCTCAAATCTTCCTAAGATTTTAATTTTTCCCAATATAATACACACAAATTGTCCATTAAAGCTTAGTATTTTATATATTGCGGCAAAGAAACTAGGGTTGTCAGCTATTTATACATGGGTTCATTGAGTTATATACCTAGTTATGGGGATGGTCGAGCCATCAACAGTACTAGGCATATACCCTAGTTTTCTAAAGTTTTATAATAATGAAAAAAATATGAAAACCCTCAAAGATTTTACCATGTTTATGTTCAATTAATCCAAATTATCCATCTACGAATTTAAACAACACCAACTTGGTAAGTGAAACCAATTCTACCAAAATTCATATTCCTCTCAATCCAACTCGAACCCATTTTTATTCTTCTACCTACCATGTCCTATAGGCTTTTCTCCCCTCTTTCATTCTCCTCCATGCTACTTTCATGCTAATATAACTCTCCACTATCTCCGCCATAACTCCATGAAACCTAAAAAAATAGGTAATATCTCAACGTAACTCAAGATTTTTTATCATGCAGAATATAAATTAAATGTATGTTTTGAATAATAGCTCAATAACCCAAGTCAATGCCAAATTAAAAAAAACCCTAATCTCAAACTTTTGAACAATATAATAATCTTTTAATGCATTATGCCTTTTAACATTGACTTTACAAAAGTCATTAAAACATTATTATCAGTAATAATAATCTTCTATTTACTATGAATATTAACATTGACTTAGCAAAAACATTAAAACCTTATAACTCCAATAATAATGTTAACTTAAAACAAGGTCATTAAAACAATATAACTATTATCATTGACTTAGAAAACAACCTTTTAAACATTATCACATTTTATATAAATTAACTAACATGACAATTAAGTCCTTTTTCATTAATTAACATGACAGTTAAGTCCCTTTTCATTTAGTAATGCATTTGTTATAAACATGTTCTCCAAACTCACATAATGCACGAAAGACATTAATTCTTCCAATGACATTCACATATATATCAAAAGGTAGTGGCAAAGACACTTACCAATTTCAAACCATGAGTGTAAGCAACATAACCATATGCAATAAGCTAAGTAAGATATCATAATTACAACACACAACCAATCATTTCAAAATAAACAATCAAAATCACAACTGAAAGAAACCACAAGCTATCTAAGTAAACACTATTCAAAAGCATATTATAATACTAAGGTGTGTGCGGGTTCTTAGTTTCCATTTTTTCATCCCCCAATGTCTGCATCTACACCACCCTCTCCAGTGATGCCCTACCTCCATCATAATTTAAGGGATGGATTTGTCCTCCATCCACCTCAAAATAATAAAATTAATTAGATTGAATCAATATATAATCCATAATATATTGTTTTAATTAACTAAATAAACATGATCATCATGTACATAACACACAAATACACTTAACTAAACAAGTAAACAATCATGTAAATAAACTACATATAACTATCTATAAATCAGTATATACAATCCAAATTAATCAAAATAGTAATTAACCAATTAATAATCATAAAATCCACTAATCAATATCTTATTAGGTCTAGAGAGAAATCAAGTTGTGACATCCTTCCCCCCTAAAGATGATCATTATCCTGATGACACTTATTCCAAAATAATTTCTAAAATCAAACATTATTCAGTAGAAAATTAAATAATATCCAATAACATATTAAGTAAATAAATGTGGAAATAGCCTATAAAACTCATCAAAATCCTCCTAAGTGGCACTATCTTCAGAATATTAGTCCCACTAGATCTTGTATTGTGACACTTCTCTATTATAAAAATTGAGTTTGTGAGTGTCAATTATTCTGATTGGTTCTACTCTAACCACCTAGGGATACAAAACCTATAAAGAATTTCAATCCAATACATGAGAAGGATCAACAACATACTTTTTCAGATAGAACACATGGAAAACATTATTTAAAGAGATAGATATGGTGGAAATTCAAGATTATATGCTATAGGATTTCTCACTTCTATAACCTCAATGGATCCCATATATCTAAGTGAAAGCTTCACTAATTTTCCAAACTTAATCGAGATTTTTGAGGCTTAACCTAGAGAAATACTTTATCACCAATACAAAATTTCCATGTTGTTCTCTTCAGATAAGTATAACTTTTATGTTTATCATTGGCCTCAGACAACCTATACCTGATTATCCTAACTTGGTCTTGCATTTTCACAAGTATTTCAGGTCTAAAGACTACCGTGTCTTCTAACCTGTCCCAACTGGTTGGTGTTCTATACCTCCTTCCCTATAATGCCTCAAATAGAGTTATTTTCAACACTGATTGGTATGAGTTTTTGTAGATAAACTCAACCAATTTAAGGTACTCCTTCCACTTTTATTGATGATCCATGAAATACATTTGAAGGATATCTTATAAAAATTGGTTAACTCTCTCTGTTTGACCATCTACTTATAGGTGATATTCAATACTAAAATTCAAATACGTACCTATTAAATTCAAAGTCAACTAAAATATAGAATTCATTCTCAGATCTTGATCATAAATGATATTTTATGGAAATTCATACAATCGATACACCTCTTTCACTAATCACTTCACAAGCATCGATGTATCATCTGTCAAATTACCTAGTATAAAGTGAAATACCTTGGTTAGTTTTTCAACTACTACCAAGATCATATCATATTGGTTCCAATATAATGGAAAACATTAGATAAATTTCATGTTAATCACATGCCACTTCCATTCTGGTGTATCATGAGGATATAATAACCCTGTCAGATGCACATGCTTAATTTTCACATGATGACATTTCAAAAAATGAGACACAAAATATGCTACATCCTTTTTATCTCTTTAAATAAATATATAGGTCTTAGCTCAACCATGAGCTTAGTTACACTAGGATATCTTAAGTAAGGGGCATTATGCAATTCTTTTATCATTGTGCTCCTCAAATTATCTTTATTAGGCACATACATTTATCATTGTACTTCTAAAGACCATCACTCTCTAATTGGAATCCTTTAAACTTGAGATTCTAAGCATTTTGTGATAATAATTTCTTAACCTACTCATAAAAATCATCACCTATGGAGAATTTAATTACCTAATCTCATAAATTAGTCTTGATAGGTAGCCAAGACTGTTATGTACCTTCTATAACTTAGGGCATCAGTAACTCTATTTTTCTTGCCATTGATATAATTAATATCAAAATTATAATTAGATAATAATTATAACCATCATTAATGTACATTTAGGTTTAGTTTGGTGAAGATATAATTGAGTCTCAAGTTATCAATATTGAACTCAAATGGTTTTCCCAATAGATAATGACTCCAAACTTGAAAGGCATGCTCTATTATAATAAGTTCTAGATCATGAGGGGCATAATTCACCTCATAAGTCTTAGGTTTAATGGACTTTTATGCTACAAATAAACCCTTTTACATAATAACTCCTCCAAGTTCATCCGCAGATGCATCCATGATTACTAAAAATTGACCATTAGGATCGACAAACCTTAGCATAGGTGCTAAAGTAAGTCTTCTTTTCACCCCCTAAAAGGTTTTTTCACACCTATTTGACCAAAAAAAACTCTAATTTTTACATTGAAGAAAGGTAATTGGGTTATCTATCTTTGATAAATTTATAATGAATTTCCTATGATAACTTACTAAATCCATGAAACTCCTTACCTCATACATATTTTTAGGTGAAGACCATTTCATTATGGATCTTATCTTTGCTAAATCCACTAAAATTACATCCATTGAGATAATTTGTACTAACTATTACACTTTTCTCTATAAAAATACACATTTAGACAACTTGTCATACAATTTGTACTTCTACAAACACTGTAAAACTAGTTCTGGATAATGAAGATGTTCTTCCTCATTCTTAGAATATATGAGAATATCATCTAGAAAAACTAACACAAAGTGGTCTAGATAATCCCTGAACACACTGTTCATGAGATTCATAAGTATTTTTAGAGCATTTGTTAACCCAAAAATACAACACTATGAATTCATATTTCCCATACTGAGTTCTAAATGTTGTGTTAGGAATATCCTCATCTTAGATTCTTAGTTGATGATAGCTTGCTCGAAGATCAATATTGAAAAATATTATTTCCCCTTATATCTAATCAAATAGATCATTAATGTGAAGCAACATATACATGTTCTTAATTATTTCCTTGTTCAACATCTTCTAATAAATACATAGGTGAAGAGTAGCATCCTTCTTCTTGATGAATTTCACCACTGGTGCACCCCATGATGACTCACTTTTTCTAATCAACTCTTTCGTTAAAAACTCCTAAAGTTGATCCTTCAACTCAACCAATATAGTAGTTGTCATCCTGTATGGTGCCTTAAATTGTGGTTTAGATCTAGTTATGATGTCAATCAAGAAATCAAACTCATGTTTGGGTGGTAATCATGGTAATTCATATGGAAACACATATTAAAAGTTCTTAAGAAAAGAATAATCCTCTATGGATGGTTCTTTGGATTCCTCCATCTCATTTATTTTAACAATAAATGCCTGTGTCCTTTCCTCTGAGCCTTCTTCAATTGAATTTCAAGAATTTACCTAAGCTTTAACTCTCTTTTCACACCCTAAAGTTATGTCTAATTTCCAAACTCATCAACACTCTACCTTCTTAAGATAGAAATCAACCTTAGATTTATGCTCTACAAGCCAATTAACTCATAGGATGACATCATATGACCCTATCGGTGAAACATATAAATCCACTAACATAGTGAATTTAGGTAACCTAATCTTAGCTTCCTCTAGACACTTATCAACCTTAACCTTTGACTCATTCTCATATTGTATTAACCATGTATTTTCCATAATCGTAACTTTTTTAGATAAATTATTAAGCATTCAAGGAATAATAAAACATTTAGTATCCCTAGTATTAATCAAAATATAACTTGGATGATCAAACAAAATACATGTAAGTTCAATAGGAGAAGCTTGGAATTTAGTGTGATGATTGTCAATAGTTGTGTGAATCTTCTGCTAAAAATTTTCCTATTGCAAAGTAGAACCCTTGTTCTTTCCATCTAATTTACCTTGATTACACTTTATAACATAATGATCACTTCCATAGATAAATAAACCTCTAGATGGTCCTCTTCTATCAAACTGTTGGTTCCCTTTAAAACCATTGTTGAAACCATTTTAAGGTTTCTTATTTTCTAAGCTACTATTGAATTTGGTGTTTTGGATTTTAAAGTAGTTACTGGAGTCTCCATTCCTCTACCAATTCTTCTTTTTGAAAGTCATTTTAGGACCTCCAAAATTTTTCTTGAGCTTATCTCTAACCTGAGCAAGAGATATCAAATTTTGTTCCTGTTACAAATTAGTTTATTATGTTAGCTTTTACATTGGATATTTATTGAGAGGTAACTATAATATTGTTGAGTTAGTTATTAGACTATATTATTTGGTTAGTCAGTTATATATTTTTATATATTATAAAAATATTACACATATAGGTTTGATGAGATATTTGGGTAAGATATTGGTGGAGATACGATCTCCCCAATTATAAAAAATAGTTTTCCTATTTAACTTTGTAACAACCTATATGTTGATTTATGGAATGAAATAATATTATAGTGTGACAATTGTAGGCACCTAAAACTAGCCACCAATAGCTTCATACCTGAATTTAGAGTAATTATTACCAACCATTTAACATTTATCTTAAGAATTTCTATAAGTTTCAAATTTGGCTTTCTAATAACGTAAATAAATCAATTTGGCCCATAAATCAATTAAATCATGTAAATGCATACATTGAATTAATTAAATACTTGGAAAATATGTGAAATAATAATAAATATTAATTAAAAAATAAATTATAATTGAATTCATCCATGATCAATAAATTAATTATTAAAAAGGAGAAGTCAAATATCAATAAATATCCTAAAAATCACTTTAAAAGCTAATCATTATCTTTTTGTGAGTTGTCCAAATGGAAAATATCTCAAAATATCTATTCATGATAATCACAAGATTTTGGACACCTCTTAACCCTACTATTATTAGCTAAGCAAACCAAGGATGAAATTTAACTCATTCCAAGTCATTTCAAAGCCTATATAAACAAGCCTAGAGCTCTTTATTTTTCATGAAAGCTTGGATAGAGGAATGCTATTATGCATGAATTTGATTCATAAATCTAAACATAGTGTTATAATGCAAAAATTATATGCCAAGACAAATCCAAACATCATGCAAAGAGGTGATGGAGATATCCAAGCCCCATTGATGAAGACCTTTTGAGCACAATCTGAGGAAGCCAACGAAGAGATCTCTTGGAGCAGTAAAGGAAGGTAAGGAAAGTTCTTTTTTATTTGCATTTTTAGTTGGGTTTTAATTAGATTTGTTCACTAATCTCCCCTCATGATCTAGGCCTAGAAATGATAGATTTATAGTATGTTTTTTTTCATTATTTTTGAAACACTACACTAATCTCCTCTCTTGAGTCAAATTCCTTGATCACAAATGGCACACCCGATGGGACATAATTGTACACCCCACATATTTGAATAAAAAGGTTGTTAAAATAGCTCTTATTTTTAATCCATTTACTAATTTTTTTAAATTTTTGACATGTTTTTATTTTTAGTTTCATCTTAATTCTCTCAAAATTTCATTAAAATCTAATTTGTAGTTTAGAGGTTATGACTCCTTTAGTGACTGTCACTTTTTTTTTCTAATTTTTTTGTAAAAATGACTAGTATAGAGATAATAAATTTTTTTATTCTCTTTTTTGAACTTAATTTTTTCATATAGGTGACACTTGTATATATAAACAACATCAAAAAAAATTGTGAATAACATATGCATATTTTATAAGTTATTATCAAAATACTAACTACTAATTTTTATGTTTTGTGTTTAGTTTTACTTTTAACCTTCTAACTTGTTATTTATACGTTTTGATATTTTAAGATTAATGTTTGTGTCTTATTGAGATAAATAAAATTTGTGCATTGTGTTTCTTTTTCCTTCGGGTTCATAGGCAACCGATCTTGGTCCTTATTGATTGGTATTGGTTATTTACAAAACTTGTTTTGAGCAAAACCAAAAGTGCTTCAAAGCAGGGAACAATTGTAGGTTGAAGGGTATATTTTAACAAAAAATTTACTTTATTATATTAACCAAAAAAATTATTTTGGGCTTTATAATGAACTTTGTCAAATCAAATATTTCAATTTGGGTATTAAAAAGAACATGTTATCAATCTTACTCACATCATCTTTTGGGTATCTAAAAAAAACTTAGTTAATTTTTAATGCCTTATATGTTTTTCAATGTTTTAGAAAGTTTAAATCAATGCCAAGGGGCCAAAATTTACAACACATTTCATTTTGGTGTCTTAAAATAAACTTAACATCATGTAGTTTACATGCTTTTGAGCACGTTCACTTTTATACCATATTTGTTTGTTGTTTGTTATTTTCACAAAAAGGATCGCATGTGTATTCTCTCCCCCAATCCCTATAGGCAACTTAGAGAACCAAAAACATCTTTCCATTAAATTTTAGTTCCTATTTAAAGGCATAGAAAGAATATTGCCTAAGCTCTCCTCAAAACTTGCATAGTGTTGGGTGATATAAAAGTAACCTTAAAGGCTTTCTACTTATCTTTTATTTTCATGCATCTTAGCTTGTGAAATTGATGTCATTAACTCCCATAAGTAATTTAGGGAAGTATTGACTTAGGGATTCATCTCCTATTAGTGTTTCCACCCCTCTAAATTTCCTGAATGGGATGGTAGTTTGACTAGTTAAACCATCTCCATTAGTGGTTGGTTAAAGTTGGGGCGTATAATCAATTTGGACATCATACTACACTGAGCAAGTGATGGATGTAGTAATTTTAGACCTTTTCACAATAAGCCAATCAACACAGAGACAATTGATGTGATGCTTATCTTATGTGTATACATGAAAGTTGGTACACATGAGATCAATCTAGACGATCAAAAATAAATTAATTTTAGTTAACCCCACTTTACCACACCTTGATAGGATCTAGGATGATTATAATTAGTTGTATTTTGGTCATTTTTTTCTTATTTATTGATGTTTTAAGACTAAAACTTCTATGTTTGTTTATACCACATCAACAACAAGTTTGTTTATAAGTCACTCTTTTGTTTGAGGAGGCATTATGTTGGCCATTTTACACCACACTTGTGCCTTGAAATTTTCTCTAAAATTGTTTGTGTGTGTCACTTGATTGAGATGGGTAATGTTATGCTACCCAAATCATTTCAAGTCTTGTGCCTTAGAAGTATTTGAAACATAAACATTTTCACATCTTTTGGGAGTGATAACATCGTTATGCTACCCAAATCATTTCAAAAGACTTATCTTGTCTTATTTCCAAATTACCATTATTTCAAACCAATCATTTGAGCCTTATTGGATCTTTGTTTATCATAGTCATGACATCCAATCTTGTCTAGCTTGTTTGGTCATTATTGAGGTCAACATACCCCATTTCTAAAAAATAGGCACCCTTGTGCAAACATTGAAACTTAACACTAAAAAACTTGACATGTTTTGCACATTATTTGAATTTTAAGATCATCCATGCCTGAAAAGGTTGACCTATTTGTTCATGGTTTAGTTTTAACCTTGCCTAATGTTACTGACAATGGATCTTCATGTTTCAATTGTAGGTTTTCATGGGACACTCATGTAATAGACTACACTTAGAGTTTTTCAAATTAATCCTATTCAAGATTTTACTAGCCTTTGGTCTATGAGAAATAAAAGTTAAATTCATGTTTTAAAGCCCTCCTTCAGAAAACCATAGCTTGGACTTTTGGTTCAAATCCAATTTGGTAGGAGAAAAGTTGATGGGAATGTTTTGAACATACTTTAGACCTAAGCCTAAATTTTATGTCAAGGCTTGGTTGTGATTTTCAAAATGATCAAACCTTGGTCTAAAATTGTAGGTTTGGTCCTCTTATATTTTGATCCACTTCGGCTCCCCTTTTATTGTAAACAAGGTCTAATTTTTATGTTTTTAAGGGCCTTTTGTTTTTTTAACTTGGTCTCACTTTATGTCATATGGTCCTCTTTATTAAAAAATTGAACTAAGGCCTTAGTCTTGATTCCCCATTCATGTTTGTCAACATGAACTAGACCTTAGTATTAATACCTTAGTCTAAGTCCCCACATAAACTAGCCCTAACTTAAGTATCTTACCTCTTTTCAGAATTGATGGAGTTCGCTTTGTCGAGACCAGATGATCGGACATAGCGAAGGAGGCCCAATTAATCTAAAGACTTGATCCATTGGAATAATCCAATGTAATCACTTGGATCGTGATCGAAGGTACACACTTAAGTGAAGGTCAATGATCCAATGGCACAACACTAGGATCAAAGCTTAAAGGGGATCCCTTTTATTAAACACAAACTTAACCTAAGGTTTACCCTAAAGTCTTAGTTGTATTTATTAATAAAATGAAACCTTAGTATAAAACTTATGTTAGGGATTTATTCATTTTGAAGGCACTTTATTCAAAGACTTAGTACTCATATGGTAATTTGATCCCATTTTTATATAATCTCGACCTCACTTAATTAATTTTTGATCATAGGAATCAATCATATGTGAGTATCCGGATCAAGATCAATGATCCATGGCTGATCACATGAAATAAATCTTATGGAGTGGACATAGAATTGTAATTTCAAAGACCCATATAAGTCCCATGAGGATGACAAGTGTTACCATCTCAAGAACCTAGATTCGATCGACGGTCTACGAGTCCTTCCCAAGATCGATAAGGTTAAATATCAGGAGCCCTATGGAATTGACATATAAAACTCTAAAATTTAAGTTTAATTTAAAAAAGGCCCTATACATAAAAATCTAGACTTAACCTAAGTTTTTACCCTAATGTTTATTGTATTTTTTAATACAATAAAACCTTAGGATAAAACCTTGGATTATCACTATAATATTTTAAGGGTCTTGTTTATTTATGATTTGAAGACTTAGGCTGATAAATTAGTCTAATTTTCATACATATCCATAACTAACTCAATCTTCTTCATGATTATAGGAACCAATGGAATACATTCACTCAGATCATGATCAATGTTCTATGCTTACTCACAAAGGATGATTGGATGGAATATATCAAGATCAAGATCTATGGAATCTAATGAACTTCATGAACTTAAATTTTTAATTCTTGTAAACATCATTCAATGCCTACAAGGCCATCATTGACATTCTCAAGGCCGTCAAATTCAAGATCATCAACCACCTTGCTTAGACAAATTAATTTGTTTTAAAACATTGCTAAATCTTGTTACTTATGTTTCAAATTAATGGGACCCCCTTTGGAAAATATAAAAATGCTTAGCATCTTTGAACGTCAATGGAAAAATGATCTTGTGGTCTAATATTCATAGACATAGACTTAATCTATGTCTCTATCCTAAGGTTCCAACTGTATTTATTAACATGATAAACCTTAGGTTAAAGACTTATAGTATGTTTTAATTTAACAAGAGGTCCCATTGACATAAAGCTTATCTAAAAACCCTTTAAACTAAAGTTTTATTAGATTTATTAACATGATAAAACCCTAAGTTAAAGCTTTAAATTAGGTTAAATTATCAACTAGGGAGGGGGCCCCTTTATATTATGTTCTAGGACTTAGCTTAAATACTTTAGCCTAAAGTTTATATCATGTTTATTAACATGAAAACAACATTAACCTAAAGTCTTTAGCCTATATTCCATTTTTGTATCCTAATGCTAATTAAAGATCTTGCACCTTTGTAGGATCGATGGCTCATGGTTAATAAGACTGAGATGATTAGATAGAGCATAATCTACACAAGCTATTCAATAGAACCTTTGAATACTTGTGGGTTTGATGCATGTCGAATGTGCATTACCTATGTGACTAACAAGGTGCAGAGCCTATGAGGCCTAAAAGGATGACAAGTGACATATTCATGAAGCCTAAGCTAGATAGGGATGAATAACATGCAAGTCCCAAGAATATGATCAATGACCCACATTGATTCATGCACGAAGATCCAATGGTGAAAGACAAAGAAAATTTTAAAAGGAAATGACTAGTGCTTTAAAATCATTAATGAAAATGCCAATGGGATGCCACATAGATACCACACAAGCATAAAATGACAAAATCAAAGATTTTATGGGCATGAAAAAGCAAATGTATAAAGGTAGGGGTCTAAATCAAATCTAAGGCATGAATTTTCCTAAGCACAAAAAATTGTCACCATTAAAGTTGTAGAAAAATCCTATCTTTCATTAAAAAACCCCAATTTGAGCCCAAATTGATCATAGTTAAGCCAGAGAAGATCCCTATTACCACTAAATGAGTGAGAACTAATCTGGAGGTAATTTGTAGGTCAATAGTGAGAAATTTACAAAACTCATAGTCATGGAGGCTTGAAGACAATAATAAAGGGAGGGCACATAATTGTACTTAACCTTAGACATGGAAGGAAGGGTCTTCAAGGACATAGAATTTGATGATGCATCATTAAACACCAAGGATAACAATTGGTCTAAAATTTTCTAGACTATTAAAGGGATAAATACCATCACAAAGGAAGAGCATAAGAATCCACAATCAACCAAAGATATAATGACCTGGTCTCTATGCAAATGACTCATCTCCTCTATGTGACAACAAAACCTAAGGTATTACATTGCATCGATTTCATTACTCTTATTTTTAAGGATTTCAAGATTGATCAAGACATGATAGTGCCTGAATGTAGTTTCAAAAGAATAACATATATCTCCCCTCTTGAATTTGAAAGTTATTACAAGCTACATAAGCCTCAGTTGGATTTTCCCATAATTAGAGAAGGGTCAAGCAAAAATGACATGAAATCCATCCTTACCCCATGTCTGTACTCAGGAAACCATGTAGTCATAGACCCCATTGGTAAGATCCCAATTACCCATTTTAGGTAAGGAATTAGAATAATCATGGCACTAATAAATAAGTAATCTAAGGCCCCATCTATCATCTATGTCAATAAAATCTGGCTATTTTATGTATATTTCATGGTGGAAAAGGGACTCACCCCCCCAATAGGTGAGATGATCAACATTTTCTTGAAACAATAATTCTTTGCCATAATGAATAAAATTAGCAATCACTTCTTTATGATGTCCTATATTTTATATACCCTACTATCCACCACCAAAATCCATGACATGAATAATTGGTCACCTCAAGGTAGACAAACTGTATCCCATCACTATTCCAAATTATATATATACAAGTATAGATAAAATATATAATTCATTTATGATTGTGTATATCTAGATGTAGTAGAACCTAGTATAAGGATCTCTATGGGTAGGGTCAGCCCTCTAATCAGAAAATATGTGGAGCTAATTGGGGATATATGGTTATATCCATATTGTATTGTAACTAAAATACAAGGAACCCTAAGTTAGCCACTCAAATTACTAGTCCATGTGCCTACTAAATTGATAGAGCAAGAAATAGAATACCAATTATTCCATGGTATAGATGGAGTATGCAAGAGAAGAAGGAATGGAGTCCTCCACCCTTTTCCTTTGGCCATTAGTAGGATTGTATTGTAGAATTGGGAGCATGTAGACACTATCTCTAGACACAGAGACTCCTTCAATTTATAGCTAGATGAATTAAGGCAATGGGACCCTTATGATATGGTTATGAATCATTTGAAAGCAAAAATAATAAACAAAACCTATGAACACCAACTTGGTTTCCATGAAAAAATGTATATAAGGGCCTCCAATTTCATAAAAGTATTGGCCAGGCTGAAGAAGCATAATATCAGGCTTGAGGCTAGTTTGGTAGAGATGAGAAATTACCTAATGAAATATGGCATACGGGACCATCCATGCAATACTACTTATTACCTAGACCCTCTTCTAGGCCCCCTCTAAAACAACCATTGGTATAAGTACAATAACCTCAAGTAAAAGTTACACAAAGGCCCAAGAAGGAGAGATTGGAAGAAAGGCCTAGTGAAGGGGCTTCATATTCAACCCAACCTAATAGACTAGAGTCCCTAATTGAGTACATTGACATGATTGTAATAGGCCCTGAGGAGATAGTAGAGGATCCACTCAAAGTACTTGTTGAGGTCTATGGATCAAATGAAGAAGAGGAACAAGTAAAATAACCTCAGGCCCAAGTCAAAGAAGTAGAAAAGGAAAAGGGGAAGGAGATTGCTTTGGACCTAGTTCTAATTGTGCCCATACAAAAGAGGAAGGCTAAGTTAGCATTGGTCCTGATTGGAAATAAGAAACCAAAGTTAACCTTCACTCATCCTTTGAGTGAAGTTAACTTATTCAGTGATGAGAATCCTATTCATGGGTTGATCATCCTTGAGTGGTTTTTATATGGAAAAATACAAAATATTCCAACCCTAAACCATTCATGGGCCATGACCAAGGTAGTAAACATCACTTTCCATCATGAGATCAAGCCATAGATAGTTGCTTTGATGAAGGAAGAACAAGAAAGAAAGATGAAATCCCTTGGGGAGCCAAGTGGAATTCTGGTGGACACTCCTAGGACCTCAAATAACACACACATAGAGATTATAGAACCACCAAAGGTGATATAATAATTAGTCAATGTGAAATTCAATATAGAGATTAAAAGACTAGAAAGAGTGACAACAAAGAAAGCCATGGTTGGGGGTGAAGATCTCACTTTTCATAAAGTTGAACCATTTATTGGATAGATTCTAGTAGGAGGTTATAAAATTGATGAAGACCCAATATATGAAGATGATATAGTTAGATTAGTTGATATTCATTCACCTCAACTAAAAGAAGGCATCAAAGGCCTGTATCAAAAAATAGAGAACCTGCAAAAACAAAAGGAAATTTTTGAGAAGCAAATGTTTTATCAGTCCCTGATGAAATGATCAAGATGTTTGAGGCATATTTATATGATATGTTTGACTCTTTAAATACAATGAAATAAATGTAAAGTCCACTATCCTAGCAAGATGCAGTAGCCAAGGGTTTAATAGTTCAATGGCAAAATTCAAAGGATAAAACGAAGGATATAATCAACATACTAGTTGAGGGTCAAAATCCTAATTTCAAAACCATTAATCTGAACCATTTAAACATATTCCAATGTTTGGGTACATGGTCAAGGAAATTGTAAAGGCTCCTGAGAGATGACAAAAAGATGATGGATAGAATTTAATATCTCCTTGGAACCGTGATTACTAAACATACAAAAATTAGCTACCTAAGCATCATTACAGACAATGAATACAAGCATAGAGTCACCTTGGTCATGCAAGAAGTAATAATAAAGAGTCAAGGCAAGTCTAGGACCAACAACAATAGGATCATGAATATAATTATAACTATAAAAGAAAATATTGCTAAGGCAAGGAGCATCAAATAAGCCATGACAATAAATTACAAGGATATTGAAGACTTGGTTGGCTAGGAAGATGAGTGCCTCCTAGAGCTAGATATAAATTTAAAGATAGTTGATGACTAACACAAAAAGGCCATGAAAATTCTTTAGCAGTAGTAGGGTAGTTATTCAGCACAGGGCCCACCAAATAGCTAATAATATTCTATTTTGTAAATACATGTGCAAAATTTTTAGCACATTTGCCTATAGGTCAGTCCACTTGGGAAAAGGGAATTGTATTATAGAAACTTTTTAAAAAAATTATAGTTGTCCTTAGTTTTGCACATTTGTAGCTAACATGACTGACCATTATACTTCCTCAACATCCTATAAAAGGTAGTATTACCATTTGTAAAGGGAAGGAGTTATAAGAGATAAAACCATTTTGTAACTTTTGGAGCAATTTAATACAAGTAGATAATACTATAGAGTTTGTCTCAATTATTTGTATGAATTGTATCATGGCTTCTCTCTCAATTGTCTATTTTTCAACTCAAATTTGAATGGTTTTTTCAGAATTCCAAATATGCATCTCTGATATAGGGTTGCTAATTTATACAAATGATAGATTATTTGAATGATATTGAATTTGCTTAATTTTATTTGTTTCACATTAAAATGTACAAATTCTATTTAAATGCAGTAATAAATTTTTAAAGCAATGTCATTTATTACTTAGATATTCATATTTTCCTTAAATACTCACCTGATGTGTAGTAGGATTTGATCATCTTATATTTTACATTATATATTGGTTAAATGCATGCTCAGTTAGAATTTAAACCTTATCATGATGTCTTAGGAAAGGACTAGCAATCACATGCTTTCTTTCTACCCTACCCTTCCTTTTGCTTATTTTATTAACCAAATCACTCTAATTTAAACTTCATTGTAAATATTCATTCTAGAATAGTTTTAGATTATATTTTGATTATAATTCACTAGTACTAACATAGATGTTGCATACCTTACAAATATTATTAAGGACCAAGGTGGCTCCCAACCATTAATTAATATAAATGGTGTGTAACAGTCTACATGCTCTACCTCTATTTCACTAAGGATAATCTAATTATCACAACCTACAAATCATGTTTTGCAATCCCTGAGTTATAAAATTAGAAGAGTTATTTCAACATTGAGAGCACCTATGATGCATATAGAGGCATCAACAGGGCTCCATTGGTGGTAGAAAGAGGGCCAATCTTTGTGAATTTGTAGGATCTTCACTAATGTTTATGTGCTTTGATCAAAGATTGGTGTTATCTTTACATATTTGCATATTTATTTGCTCAAAATTGTAATGATCATTGATCTTTGTGGTCTTTGACCCATCTTTGTGCTTATTTTAGACAAAGATCAAAGTTATTTGAAGATAAATACTTAATTATGGTAAACATAGCTTAAGATCTAAGAATCTAAAGTATTTGAGGTTAAATATTGATAGATATTTTACAAATTTGTGTTAAGAATTAAGTGAATTCAAACCAAATTAAATCCACCATAAAATATTTAATTTTAAATAGATAAAAAATATTTTAAATGTGTAAAATCAGATTTAACTATGCACAAAATGCATCACAGAATCAATTATTCAAATCATAATTAATGTTTGATAAATGGAGAAAATAAAAAACTAGAAATAACGCATAACACATATATATCGTGGTTCACCCAATGTGGGATACATCCACCAATAAAGTCCTCAAATAAAACAATAGTCAAAAACAAGATTACAATAAACTTTCATAGAGATAGAAAAATTTTCTGTAGAAAATGATGCACAAAAAGATGCACTTTTACCTGCACTTGCACTTTTTTATATCTCATAAGTTGATATACCACACCCTATAAATAAATACTTGCACTTTTAAAAACACCTGCACTTTGACTTTGTCTCTCAAAAGCCACACCTGCAAATAAAAATCATCAACAACCTCTAAAATGTCACATAACACCTTGTATATATAACAAATGATGAAGAAATCCATCCCCCAAGGAGAAAATCACTATTACCCATCAAGATAATCTCTATCCATGAAGAAACATACCATTTCACCTAATAATGTTTATCCATAAGCCCCTATCAAGTGGAAACACACCATACTTCTCCAAAAGGCACAACTTCCAATGTAGATGTGATAACAACCAACTCCACTTCCATAATACATCGTAGAAATTAATAAATGAAAAATTTCATAATTTTCTCATATGGAAATCAATCCCACTTCCATAATACATCATATAAATTATTTAATAATTCTATTCATATGGAAATAATTTAATTAACAATCAATTCCATAAAAATAAGGAAATCAATCCCACTTCTAACAAGCATAGAAGTCAACATGAAAATTATTAAATAAGCATTTAATAATATTCACAAACATGAGTAAATGAAAAATGTGATCCCCACAACTTTGGAGCTCTCTAAGCCCAAAAAATGTACCATCATGGTCATGTAATAGCCTCAAAGGGCTCCACAATCAATAATCTCCCACTTGGAGACTATTTCTCCTGAATAGAATCTATCACTGCTTCATGACCACTAAGGCCAACCAAATCTAAGCATAGTCTCAATTTCTCCAATGTGACCACCTTGGTCATCATATCCATAAGAATTTGGCTAGTATGAATCTTCTTCAGCTTCACCAAGTTCTCCTCCAAAGTTGTCTTGATGAAGTGATAATGTAACTAAATATGTTTCATCCTTGAGTGGAAAGTGGAGTTCTTTGCTATATGAATAGCACTTTGACTATCACTATGTAGTCTCCCAAATTTCTACTCATGAGCCAACTTTTGAAACAACTCTTGTAACCAAATCATCTCCTTACAAACCTCTGTGGTAGTAACATACTCTGCCTCTATGGTTGACATAGCCACAACCTTCTATATCCTATAAATCCAACTGGATGTTGTATCTCTAATAGTAAATATATAACCTATCATACTTCTCTTGATATCAATATCCCCTACCATATCTCAGTCCACATATCCATCTAAATTGGTATCTAATCCACCATAATATAATGCAAAATCCATGGTTCCTCTCAAATACTAAAAAATCCATTTCACTACTTGCCAACACTCATAATCAAGATCACTCATATATTGTTCACAACTCCCACTATTTGAGATATATATAGCCTAGTACAAACCATGGCATACATCAAGCTACAAACTATCGATGAGTAAGGTACCTTGGACATCTTAAGCTTTTTAGCTTCCATCTTGAGACACTACTCTTTTGATAATATAAAGTGGTCTACCAAAGGAGTACCAATAAATTTAGCATCTAACATACTAAACCTTTCCAAGACTTTCTTCACATACTCTAATTGGGATAAAACCAGTTTCCTCTCTTTCTTATCATGAGTAATCCTCATACCAAGGATTTGCTTTGTTGCACCCAAATCCTTCATAGAAAAGGAGTCACTAAGCTATTTCTTGAGCATATGAATGTGTTGTATGTTCTTTCTTGCAACTAACATGTCATCCACATACAATTATAAAATAATAAAGGAACCATCATCAAAATATTTGATCTAAAAACAATAGTCATAATTACACATTTGATATTCTTGTTCCAACATAAACTAATCAAATTTCTTATACCATTGCCTTGAAGCTTATTTTAGGCCATACAAGCTCTTATTTAGTATTCACACATATTTCTCCTTTCCTTTGACCTCATATCCTTGTGGCTAATTCACATACAACTCTTCATCCAAATCACCATGAAGAAAAACTAGTTTCACATCTAACTGTTCTAAGTGAAAATCCTCAACTGCAACTAAACCAAGAAAAGTCCTAATAAAAGTCATTTTTACAATAGGAGAGAAAATATCATCAAAATCAATACCTAATTTTTTTACAAACCCCTTGACCACCATCCTAGCCTTATACCTTTTTCTCCCTTCATCCTCTTCCTTTATTCTAAAGATTCACTTATTTGGCAATGCACTTTTGCCTTTGGGTAGGCTTACCAAATCCCATGTTTGGTTCTACACAAGAGATCTATGCTCTTCTTCCATGGCTTGTTCCCATATCATCCTAGCATCTACTTGCATTGCTTCCTCATAACACTCTGGTTCTCCATTGTTAGTGAGTAACAAATAATTCAAAGAAAGAGAAAAATGTTTAGGTGATTTTCTTACAATAGAAGACCTTCTTACCATAGGAGTTTTGGGTCCTTGTGTATAAGGTTCTTAAACTAAATCATTGGATAATTTTCCATCCATAATATCATCCAATACTGTGTACTCTTTCTATTCCTATTCTTGCAAAATATCCTTATGATTTTTTCATTAAAGACTACATCTATAGACCAAAATATTTTATTATCTTAAATGCTCCATAAATATAAACCAAAGTCTTCCTCACCATATCCAACAAAGGTTCATTTCTTTGATTTAGCCTCTAACTTGATCTTATCCTCTTTCTTGATAATAGAAAAACATTCACATCCAAAGACTCTAAGAAAAGAATAATCAACATTCTTGCCAAACCAAGTTTGTTTAAGAATGCCTCCATCCAAAGGCATAGAAGGTCCTCTATTAATCATATATAATATCATGTTAATAGCTTCTACCCAAAACTATAAAGGCAACCTTGCATGTAACCTAATGCTCCTAGCACATTCCATTATTGTTCTGTTTATCCTTTCATATACCTTATTCTAATGTGGATTTCTTGGAACCATCATTTACCTATGGATTCCATTGTTAGAACAATATTAAAATAAAACATTACTATAATACTCACCTCCATTATCTGATCTGAGACATTTCAACATAAGACCTGTTTCATTCTCAACTAAGGCTTTACAATTCTTAAAAGTGTCATATACATTAGATTTATTTTTAATATAATAAACCCAAACTTTCATAGTTATGTCATCAATAAAAGTGACATAATAATTAGAACCATCAATAAAAGATACCTGAGTTGGTCCCCATACATTTGAATGTACCAACTCTATTTTGTGCTCTTTCTTTGTGGGTCTAACTTTTAGGAACTTAACCCACTTTTGTTTCTCATACACACAATTCTCACAGAAGTCCAGATCTAGATATTTCAATCTAGGCAACTTATTTTTTAATATTTCCATGCCCTTATGGCTCATATGATCAAGCCTATAGTGCCACATAGTTGCATCTCCATCTACAACAACTAAATGAAATAAATCAACACTACTAGTCAAATATAAAGTACCAAATTTCTTACCTCTCGAAACTAAAAGAGATACTTTGGTAACTTTCCAAGAATCTGTAATAAACATAACCAAACATCCCTCACTACCCAGTTGCCCCACTAAAACTAAATTTCATCTCAACATAGGCACATGTCTAACATCCTTAAGGATCCATGTGTTCCCATTCTATATTTTCACCTTAAAACAACCTTTCCATACTATCTCACATGGTTCATCATCACCAAGATAAATGTCCTAAATTATCTTGAACATAGTCAGTAAAATAATGCCTATGTGGGGTGGCATGAAAAGAAGCCCCTAAATCTAATATCCAAGACTCAAAAAAACTATTCATAGAAAGAATTAAGGCATCCTGACATGATTTACCTGATGTTACATTTACCTCATTCATTTCTTCCTTATTGGCATTCTTATTCTAAAGTGACCAACAATCCTTCTTTTTGTGTCCACTCTTTCCACAATACTAACATATCATCTTGGCTTTAGATCTAGATTTATATCTACCTATTAAATTTCCATAGTTTCCTTTGCTCTTATCCTTTATCCTCCCTCTAGTATCAATAGACAAAACATTACCTAAATATGATTCACCAGTGATTTTCCTTTACATCTACTCACTGAGAATCACACCTACAGCATCCTCAAAATTCAAGTTTTCCTTGGCAGGGACTACATTACTCATAGCCATAACCAAGCTATCCCAACTATAAAGAAAAGACCACAAATAAAAAATTCTCTAACTTCATCATCAAAATTAATTGCAATAGAAGTGAGCATACTTATAACCATATTAAAATCATTTAAATGATTAGCAATTGAACCATTCTAAGACATTTTCATGTTAAAAAAAAATTTCATAAGAAAATTTTTATTAGAAGTTGATGGTTTCTCATATAAATTTCCAAGTTTATCCATGATATCATTTATAGTTATCATATCTTCAATGTTAAATGCAACAAAAGATGCAAGGCATAATCGTATAGCTCCTAATGCCTTCTTATCTAATCTAAATCATTCATAGCTATAGGTTGTTCTCCTTTACCCTCCAAGGGGAGTTAAAGTTCCTTCTGATATAGGTAATCTTCCATCTACATTTTCCACAAACTAAAATTCTTACCATCAAACTTCTCAACTTTGAATCTGATTTTTTCTCCCATAGCTCCCACTAAAGCTAATAACCTTTCCTGTGATTTACCACTTTAGCTAAAACATCACAAAAGCTCTGATACCAGTTAGGAATTAACTGAATTCAAACTAGATTTAATCCACCATAAAATCTTTAATTTAAAACATATAAACCATATTTTAAATGTGTAAAATCAAATTTAACTATGTACTAAATGCATCACAGAATCAATTCCTCAAATCATAGTTAATGTTTTCTAAATGGAGAAAATTAAAAACCAATAATAACACATAACACAGATATACTATGATTCACCCAATGTGGGATACATCTACCAAGAAATTCCTCAAATAAAATAGTAATCTGAAACAAGATTACAATGAACACTCACAAAGATAGAAAAATCTCCTGTAAAAAATGCTTCACAAAAAATTGCACTTTCACCTGCACCTGCACTTTTTTGTATCTCACAAATTGTTATACCACACCCTGTAAATGAAAACCTACACTTTACAAAACACTTTCACTTTGACTATTTCTCTCAAAATCTACACTTTCAAATAAAAATCATCAATAACCTCTAATAGGTCACACCAGACTCTGTATATATAAAAAATGATGAAGAAATCCATCCCCCAAGGAGAAACTCACAATTCCCCATCAAGATAAGCTCTATCCATGAAGAAACATGCCATTCCACCTAATAATGTTTATCCATAAGCCACCATCGAGTGAAAACATGCCATACTCCTCTAAAAGGCACAAGTTTTAATGCAGATGTGATAACAACCAATTCCACTTCCATAATACATCATAGAAATTATTAAATGAAACATTTAATAATTTTTTCATATGGAAATAAATCGCACTTCCATAATATATCATATAAATTATTAAATAAAATATTTAACAATTTTACTCGTATGGAAATAATTTAATTAATAATTAATTCCCTAAAAATAAGGAAATCAATCCCACTTCCAATAGGGATGGAAGTCAACATGAAAATTATTAAATAATCACTTAATAATATTCACACACATGAGGAGTAAATGCAAAATGTGCTCCCCACATCTTTGGAGCTCTCTAAGCCCCCTAAATGTACCATCATGGTTATGTGATAGCCCCAAAGGGCTCCACACTCAACAATTTGAGTTTTTTGAGATTAGAAGTGAAAATATTGATCTTATTTATGTAATTGGATATGTCTTTGAGCTTAATTATTTAAAATTTGGCATCTTTTACTAATTTTTATTTAAATATTTACAAAAAAAATTTAATGTACAAGTTTGATCCTTGTTCTTTATAAAGGTTGATTTGACACAACATATTTCAAATAGGATCCAAAGTTCTTAAGCTAGAATTTTTAAGAGTCTAGACAAGATCACATTAAAAAAAAGAGAGAGCCTCTATTGAAACCAGAGACCATAGGAAATTTAGGTGAGATAAAGATAGGTATACACATTTGATGTCTTTTCTAGCTTCACCACTCCAAGGTACTCCTCCATTCAACCTTTATTGAGGTATGGTGTGGTTAGGTGATTCTTCCATTAATAAACTAGGTATAGTGCATGATCTCCCTCATAATATTAAGAAATATTTGCCAACATTTATTCTAAATGGCATTGTAACTATTGAAGAACACATTAAATCATTCAATGCTACATTATATTATTAAATGTCATCCATGAAGATGTAGCTTGTAAACTATTTCCTTTTATATTAAAGGAAGCTGCATATGAATGGCTTCTTAATTTTCTTAATAATTACATTACTAGTTGGGATAGTTTTAATAATGTCTTTATTGATTATTTTGGCAATGTTATCAGTACCTGCATCTTATACCAATAATTTACCACCATCAAAAGAGATGCTAGTGAGTCCATAAGGGCATTTAATGCCAAGTTTAAAAAGATTCATAACCAGACCATAGATCCCTACAAACCTGATGATGCTTTAGCTTTAAATTTTTATAAAAATATAGTAGATCCCATGACTTATGTGTTCTTGAAGAGATCTCTCCTGGTCATAACCACCTTAGCTCATGCCTATTTTGAATTAGTGATTATTAATGATCAAATGTATCTCCAAGGAAAAATGGACTAATCTATCCCAAATTTTAATCCATATATGCCTACCTTGAATATATTTATAAACAACAATCAGAATAGGCCAACCCTGAATCAGATCCTAATATTAAACTAATTAACCTAGAATCATGTTACCCCTAACTAAAACATAGGATTCTCAGGCTATGATACAACTAAATTTAGTCCAAATAATCAAAAGGCATTAGTACCAACCTCTAGTGTTAACCAAGTTAATAATTCAGAGACCCTTAAAAGTGAGAATGACTTTATTTTAAAAATGGTCCAAAAGCTTAGCACAAACTTTTTTCAGTTCTAAAAACATGTTAGCCATACTGGTGAAATATCAAGAAGGAACTTCTCTTTCCATAGGTTTAATAGACCCAATAATAGGTTTGAAAATGATAGCTTTCATAACAATAAGAACAATGAATAATATACTAATAAGAAGAAAATGGACATTAATCTTATTGATATTGCATTAACAAATTACTATAGAGTTCATTGTACTGCTAAGCACATAGAAATTGATTGCATTGAGTTTTGTAAAGATTTTGAAGCCTTTCAGGAAGATTTGGACACTTTTAAGGTAGTACCTAATAAAGATAATGGTGTAGGTACTTTAGGATCCAAGGCTATTGACTAGACCTTCATGGTGAAAATGTTTGATTTTAGCTTCTAAGAAGACAATAAACTTGATGATGTTCCTGAAGAAGTTCATACATTCTATAAGTTCTTGAAAAATACCTACCCTCTAAGGAATAGAGAATACAGGCAGCCTTTGACTAATTCTACTCCTCTGAATAACTTTGGCACTCCTTCATACACCACATCAGATAATAACCCAAAGCCTCCAAAGGGAAAAACTTATAAACAAAGTACTGATACATCTATTCCTTCAAATAAAAATACGTATAATATTATAGAGGACATGAATAAAATTAAATTTAACATTACTTTGCATGAACTAACATAGATAACTAAGCAAAGAGACCTATTTATGGAATCCTTATCTAATAAATCTAGCAAGATATCCAAGATTAATAATGAAAACATAGCTATGTACAAAGCTAAGATAGAGTCCCCTCCATTCTTGATTATAATTATAATTTTTGGTAAGAACTTGCATAACTATTTGTTGGATTTTGGTGCCTCTATAAATATTATGCCTGTAGGTATTTTTAAGTAACTTAGTTTGACCTACATTAATTCTAATAGGGTTGTCACCTAGCTAGATAAGCCTAGGGATAAGGTTGTTTGAGAATTGTTAAATATCCACATGCAACTAGTTTCTGAGCCAAGAGTTCAACAATTCATAGATATCCAAGTGGTGGATATCCTTGATGCCTATGGGCTATTTTTAAGTAGAGAATGGAAAAAAGATTTCAATGGATATATTTCCATAGACTATTCACATCTATGGCTACCTTGAATAAGAGTTTCAAATCAAATTAGAGTGGAAAGAGAACCAAGGATGAAACATATGATCACAAAATATAATGTTGTCAATCAAAAAGAGAACATAGTTAAATCTGATTTGGGAGTTTTCACTCTCAAAACTGCTAGAGTAACTCTAAGCCTTTTTATACTATTCCTATATTGTAGAAGATGCATTTTGATGGGGCTAGGTGTAAGTCTAGATCTAGGGTGGGCATTATCCTAATTGAACCTATTGGTAGTAAATATCATGATTCTAATAGACTTTAGTTCTCATATACCAATAATCTTGCAGAATATGAGGCTCTCACCCTAAGATTACAATTTACCATTAAGAATAATATCAAGGAACTACTAGTTTATGGTGATTCAGAATAATTAGTTAATCAGGTAAGAAGTAATTATCAATGCACATTATCCTACCTTAAGAGGTACACATTCAGGGTCTGGGATTTGGTTGAGTATTTTGATGCTTTCAATATTATGTTTATCCCTAAGGAGGAAAATAAATATGTTGATGGGATAGCCTCTATTATAGCTAATATCATGCTTGATTAAGATTAATCAAACCTTAACATTGAGTTGATACCTTCTCCTTCTATCATAGACAATGTAAATTATCTATAGGTCTTTAGTGATGACCAACAAATCCTAAACTTTATGGCTAGTTTAAGAGCATTTGAGGCCCAGATCATAGATGAGGTTGATGAAACCACCCTTGAGAATAAATTTTATGGTAATTACATTTAGTTGAATGACAATAATATCCCCAAGGGAATTATTACCTTAGAAAGGTTATTTGATCAAGATAATCTAGATGAAGCCTCTAATATTCCCAAAGTAAATGAGAAAGATTACAATGCAGTTAATCTTGGACCTTAAGATCAACCTCAGTTGGTCAACATTGAAAAATCCTATACCAGTGTTGAAAATAAAAAAGCCAAAGATTCGTTAACAAAATACAAAGATGTGATAGCTTGGTCATATGATGACTTGAATATTTTTTATCCAAGAGTCATCATCGATACCATATCTCTCAAGGAGAATTTCAAACCTTTCAGGCAAAATCAAAGACCTATGAATCTTGTTTTAGAACCCATCATTTTCAAAGAAGTCAAGAAGTTGTTAGATGCTATAATTTTATTTCCCTTCAGGTACTCTACTTGGGTTGCCAATTTGGTGCTAGTTAGGAAAATGAATGGTGAAATTAGACTGTGTATTGATTTTATAAATCTAAATAAGGCATCTAAAAAAGACAATTATCCTCTTACCTTTCTTGAATAAGTAATACAGATTGTTTGTGTTTTAGCCGTGATGTCTTTTCTTGATGGTTTTTTAGGGTATAATCAGGTGATGGTAGACAAGACATACTAAAGACAACATTCACAACTAATTGGGGCACCTTTTCATATAAAAAAATGCTTTTTAGACTGATAAACATAGGAGCCACATTTCAAAGGGCCATAGACCATGCCTTCCAATTCTTAATTGGTACATGCATCATAATTTACATGGATGATATAACTATTTTCTCTAAGAATAGGGATGACCATTTTATACATTTATAAAAGGTATTTGAAAGGTGCAGAAGGTATGAAATTTCTCTCAACCCTAAGAAAAGCATTTTTTGTGTCACTAAGGATAAATTGTTAGGCCATGTTATCATTAAAGATGGAATCTACATATATCCTAAAAGAATGGAAGCTATATCAAAGATAGAGCCTCCCAATAGTAGAAAAGAATTAAAATCCTTTTTTGGAAAGATAAACTTTGTGAGAAAATTCATTTCTATCTTTGCAAAAATTGTCAAAACATTAAATGATATCCTAAAGAAGGATGCTAAAGTCTCATAGAATGAGGAGTCAAAGAAGGCCTTTGGGGACATCAAAATGGAATCATTCAGGCTCCAATATTGATAAGTCTAGACTTTTCAAAGGATTTTTTCCTTTACTTTTTACTCCAAGCACACCATTGCTGAGGTTTTAACATAAAATATTGATGGGTGATATAATCCAAATACTTTTATGAGCACTAACTTAAAAAATTCTAAGTTAAACTATCCTTTAATTGATAAATAATATTTCTCATTAGTCAAAGTTGTCAAGAAATTTAGGCACTACATTCTTAGGAATAAAGTGTATGCCATTTTTATAGATCCAACCACTAAGTTAATGCTATGTCAGAATGAGCTTGGAAAATGAAGAGGTAAGTGGATGTATAACCTCCAAGAATATAACATATAAATTAAGATGACAAAGTTAGTAAGGTGTCAAGATTTGATCCAAATAATTGCCAACACTAACCCCTAACTAAGTATTATATAGGTTGATCAGCAAAATTTTCAACCTAATGACTGGTATATGACAGAACAAGCAATATGATTGCATATGAACACTAGATCTAGATGTGAGACCTATAGGAAAGATTTTCACCATGAAAAAATGACAACAAAGTTGAACACACCATAACACATATATACATGGAAAAACTTTCGAAAAGGTAAAAAACCCAAAAAGATTATTCATATTATGAGAAACTAACAAGTACCCAATATAGTCTTTCTTCCTCTTACTTTTTCTTTTTTCATTACATCTTATAATATAAATTCTTTATTAAATAGGTGAGATAATCTTCCCATTATAAATGACCTTTTCTAACCACCACATTAATGGGTATAACCTCTCCAAAGGTAATTTAATATATTTTATTATTTATTTACATGAGGATCAACTCATGATAAATAATAAAATATATTATTATTTAACCAATATAATTTAATGTATTAAAGGTACATAAATAACACCACTTAACCATTAATTGTTCCAATAATCTCTCTTAATGTTAAGTAGGGATACATGGTGATTTTTAAGAGCTAATAATTGAAAGAAACATCCTTCACCATGTCATAGTTACCTTTAAAGTAATTATGCTATGTAAACATAGTCACCCAAAGGTATTACACTATTTAACTATAGACACCCATATGTATTATACTATGTCACTACAATCACATAATCACCATTAAAGGAATAACACTATATAACTACAGATACCCAAAGGTATTACACTATGTAACCATAATTACATAGTCACCTTTAAAGGAATTACACTATACATCCATAAATACCTAAAGGTTTTGCACTATGTCCCCATAGGCACCTTTAAAAGAATTACACTATGTTATCCTAAACTACTTAAAGTGAGTTTAGGCTAGCATGATTGTGAGACTACATCCCATAATGAGAATACATCTCACAATTTCTTATGAATAATCAACCAAACATATTGGAGTCTTTTATGACATAAATACCTCCATGCTACTATGTGTTGGGTATAATGTAGACTTCCATATGAAGTTTACCAAAATCACATAAAGTGATTTAGTACAATGCTTTACAATGAGAAAAAATATAAAAAGATAGAAGGAAACACATGACCCACATAGCTGTTAAGAAGTGGCATTGTCATGCATACTCTCCCTCAATGGCAACTTCGATAAGTCCAGCATTGAATGAACTTCCATAGGCTTTAATTTATTAGTGATGCATTAGATTTTTCACCAAAATTATAAAATTTTAACTATAACCAAGAAGGTTGGTATAATGGGGAACTTCTTCACGATGTTCTTCTATCATCCTTTATAGCCATAAGGTTTCTTTAGTAACTTCCAATGAAGTGCTCCAAGTGATAGCACCTACACCAAACACACACACACACACACACACACACACACACACACACACACACACACACACACACACACACACACATCCAAAATTAGAATTATCATAGTATGGTTAACATCATAATAACCAAATAAATTAGCATAATAAAAAAAATATGAACCAAAGTTTATAGTTTCTTTTATATATCGAAGTATTCATTTTGCTAATTTCCAATGATCTAATTATAGATTTTGCATGAATATGGAAGAAAAACACACATCTTATGAAATATATATCCTAATAATGGTTAGATAAATCAAAATAATAAAAATATATTTGTAAATAGGGGTTATCTTAATTTCATATAATTTTTGAATCAAGCTTTAACACAACCTTATATAGAAATATGTGTAAGCTTGCAATCAAGCATGTTAAATTTAACAAGTAGGTTATGTGATGCACATACAAAAAATTCAATAATAATTTGATAATAAGTTAACAAAACATTACATATAATTTCATATTATAATTTGAGTCATGAATATTTTTCCTTCCTTTTAAAGTTGTCAGTACAAGTTTGTATCTTATACTAAACCAAAAAAAGAAGTTTTAGAAAGCAAAATTTTTAATGTGATTTATACTTTATTTTGTAACAAGTACAGATATTATAGTGTGTAAATAACACTAACCACTTTATTTGATTGAAAAACAATTCAAAAACACAAATAATTACAAGGGTGAAAGTTACAAGTGTCGTAGGTATCATAAATAGTGTCACAAATTACACTATTTGAATAAATTGTTAAAAAATTAACACTAGGATGTTTAAAATCAAATAAAATATAATCCCAATGTGTCTAAAAGGTGAAATAACTTAAATATCAACTAGTCACATGACCCTCTTTGACAAAGAATATGATAAGTCAAGGGTGTCAAAAGTGTCGAAAGCATTGCAAGCTTCACATGTGAGATTTTGCATGAATAATAACCAAAATTTTTAACTAATTATTTTAAAATAAATTAATTAATTTTTATCCAAAAAATTATATTGGGATTGATATTTGATTTAAGGACCTTGGATCTATAAATATTTTCCAAAAAATACTAGTAAACTTTCCTTTGTCCAATACAAGACTTCACATGCAAGCTACATGATTTAATTAATTTTGATTTTTTTAAATAAAACTATTAAGTGTATGTAAAATAAAAATCTCATAACATACTTAGTGGGTGAGTTGTAATTAACCAAAATTTTATGCAAGCACATGGTGGGCCCATGTGTGTTGACTTATTTTATATATATATATATATATATATATATATATATATATATATATATATATATATATATATATATATATATATATATATATATATATATATAATAAGTCAACACACATGGGCCCACCATGTGCTTGCATAAAATTTTGGTTAATTGCAACTCACCCACTAAGTATGTTAACACAATAAATGCACTAACTTATATTTAACCTTTTTGTGGTCTGATTTTTATTTTTATTTATTTATAAATAAATAGATAAAACATAATTAAATACTTTTATTATAATAATAAAATGAAAGCATTTATTTAAAATTTGAAAAACAAAAGGATTTTAAAAAGCTTAAGTGGGGTCTACTGCTTGGGTGGAATAAAGGAAATTAAATAAATATTTTATTTTTAAAATACTTGCATTAAAACTTTAACATACTCGTTAATTACTTTCTATGACATGTTTTATACAAAAACATGACACAGGTGGAGAGCAGAGGAGTATTGTAGGATCTCTAGACATCCATTTTCAGTGATTCAAAGCTTGAAAACACTTGCAAATTGCCACCCAAAGATACTAGTAGACCCAAATCTATGATTTTTTTTTACTGTAAAATGATGTTTTAATACTTTTACTACTGTTATGGCATACTATGGCACCCATATAGAAGTAAAAAAAATTATATATTTTTTAATACTCTTCAGGGTCTAAAAATGGCTCCAATAGGTTAAATATTGTAAAAAATATGAAATCAACCTTTAAATCTCAGAAAATGACTAAGAACACATGATTTATATTTTTTATTTCTTCCATGACCATACAAGTTGAAGCATGATTCTTAAGAGGAGATTAAAAAAATTAAAAAAGGTTGTAGGAGACCAAATCAAATAAAATAAATGTTAAAATTATTTGGAAATATCAAACTAAGCAAATGGAAAAAACAAAACTAAAATTTACTACCCAAAATCTGATCTTTTACTAATTTTTATCTCACACATGCTAAAAAATGGGTATTTAGGAAGAGAGAGAAAATTTGAAATGAGCTACAAGAATCTAAATCAAGTGAAATAAAGGTAAAAAAGGCTTGGAAATGGTCAAACTAAGCCAATGGAGTGACCAAAATGGATATTTACTGTGTAAAATATTTTTTTTAATAAAAAAAGAAGACTATACAAAGGCTATAAAAGAATTTCCAAGCACTGATTCACTCACTTGTTGGCTCTCTTAATATTTACAACTCCTTGTAAGTGTTAGATCTACAATTAAAGAGCTTCAACCACCTTCATACTGATTATCAGTCCAAAAAATAAGAAAATATTAAAAATTATAATGCTTACAAAAGTATTTTTAACTTATTTTAAGATTCTCAGTTAGATCTATGATATAAAAATACGTTTAAAATATAAAAAATTACATAGATCAAAGATTTCTAAGCTTTTAAGGGAGGAAAAAAGTAGAATAACTTAATTTTTATAGAAAGAGAAGATTGAAAATTTTCATTATCATACCATGGCTTAAAAAATGGATGAACCTAGGCTTGAACACAAGCTAGAGATTTTCAATCAATGATCTTGCCACTTGATCATGCATCAACTAGCTCTAATACCATGACAAAACAAGCAATACAATTGCATATGAACATCAGATCTAGATGTGAGACCAATAGCAAAGACATTCACCATGAAATAATGAGAGCAAATTTGAACACACCATAACATAGATATATGTGAGAAAACCTTCAAAAAAGTAAAAAACCCACAAAGATTATTCATATTATAAGAAACTAACAAGTATTCAGTATAGTCTCTCTTCCTCTCACTTCTTTTTTCATTACATCATACAATATAAACTCTTAATTATATAGGTGAGCTAATCTACCCATTATAAATGACCTTTTCTAACCACCACATTAATGGGTCTAACCTCTCTAAAGGTCATTTAATATATTTTATTATTTATTTACACGAGGATAAACTCATGATAAATAATAAAATATATTATTATTTAACCAATGTAATTTAATGTATTAAAGGTACATAAATAAGATCACTTAACCTTTAATTATTCCAATAGTATGATCCCATCATTCATTTACTGATCAATGGCACTTCTCCTATAGGACTAACTAGAGAGCAAAAAAGAGCTCTAAGGCTCAAAGCAAATCACTACTTGATCAAGGATGAAATCCTATACTAGAAGAAATTTGAAGGTGTGTACCTGAGATATATTTCCAAAAAAGAAACTACTAAGATAATAAGCACTTTTCATGAGAAATTAGGAAGTGGACACCCATTTGGGAGAACCATAGCTCAAAATATCCTTAGAGATAGATATTATTAACCCACCATCTTCAAAGATACTCAAAAGCATGTAAAAGAATGCCATCATACTAGATCTTCAGCACAAAAGAACCAAAAGCAGTAATGTCATTTCAACTAGTAATAGTTGATAAACCCTTTACATAATGGGGGATGGAATTTGTAGGGGTAATCAAACCTAAATAATCATAAGGTCACAAATTTATTTTGACAACAACTGACTATTGCACTAGATGGATTGAGGCAGTAGCCACTAAATAGTGCAAAACTGAAGAAGTGATCAAGTTTTTAGAAGAAAATATATGCACCAGATATAGGACTCCACTCTCTTTGTTATGTTACAATGGGTCTGCATTCATATCCATAGAGATGATAGAATGGGCATATGATAATGGTATTATCCTCAAGTTTTCATCTAACCATTACCCTCAATGTAATGGGGTGTCTAAATTAAAAAATAAGAACTTGATGAAGGCAATTAAGAAGTATGGTATAGACAAACCTAGCACATGGCATAAAATCCTCAAATATACCCTTTGGGTAGATAGAAAAAGAGTCAAGTAGGCCCTTAAAACATCTCCCTTATTATTGGCATATGGCTAAGAAACCATATTCCCCATCACCCTCAAGCTGCCAAATTACAAATTTATAGAAGAGTATATGGAGGAAGACCAAGAATTTATAAATTCAAGGCTATTAGACATTATTCAGATGGAAGATGCATGAAAAGAAGAGTTTGCTAACTTTAGTAGGCACCAGACTATAGTAAAGAGGTGGTTTGACAAGCGATAAAAGATAAAGGTGTTCAGACAAGGAGACTTATTTCTTCTTTGGAACAAAGCATCTGAATCCAATGGCAAGCATGACAAGTTTACACCTCTATGGATTTCCCCCTATCAAATTAAAGATACATTTGGAGATAACACCTTCAAACTAAAATACCTACAAGGATTAGAATTCATACTTCCCACCAATGGGCAGTATCTCAAGTACTACTTTTTTGCTATTCCAATTGGGATATTCATGGAGTAAATCTGTAAGAATGGTTAGAATTAGTGTAGGTAGACTAGTTTAGTTTCATATTTTTCCTTTTTCTTCCTATCCCTTATTTGTACATAAGTTTGTATATATTTTCTTTCTTTTCGTTTTCTTTCTATTATGTTTTTCCTTTCTATTATTGTGTTCCTTCCTTCTAATAAGTCCTTTTGGGACAACCCTTAGCTTAAATTCATTTAGTTTTTTTACATAGCTCTAAAAGTTCAAATTTTAGATATGAACCTTAGGCATATGTTGACCATGAAATTGAGATATGATTTTGATATTATCATTTAAATAAACTAGTAAGGACTGATGGATAGGTTAACTATTCTGTAAGACCTTAAATATTGTCTTGACTTGAACTTGGTTTTAAGAAGAATTGTATATGTAGAATGAAAGATTAATTTATTAAGGTACAATCACAATTGAATTTAACAAACATCCTTGATGAGGACAAAGGTTTCATCCATAGGTGATTATCTAAATATTAGACAATTGAAAAAATCAATGAACCTAGTTATCTTGGTTGCCAAACTTTTTTTGAAATCCTAAAAGATATAAAAATATAAAAAATAAGAACTTATTGAAAAATCAAAAGCTTTTCAAGTGAAGGTGATTTTTGTAACCTCCACTAGGGCTATGGATGTCTACCTAGAAATAGAGAAAGGTCATAAGTAAAGCCAAAGGCATCTCTGTCAGGGTTATGGATGCTTGGCTGGCAATAGAGCAATGCCCAAGCCTTCCCTAAAATAGAAGCATGGTTCTTAATGAATATATAAATATGCTCTAAGTCAGTGTTAATAATTAAAAGGCATGAAACTTGGAAGTTGTCCCTTGAATCCCATGACAAATAGTAAGTGGAACTAAAGAACACACATGACATGGCTATGTTTTGATGTTTGATCCTAATTCTACACGTGCAATGTTTGTTTCAACCATGAACTTATCTTGATAATGACATTGACCAAATGGAATAAGTAACCTAGTTATTTATTTAAACTAGAATCTTTAAGTTCTAACATATTGTTATGTTTCCCCTGGATGTCACCATTTGTTGAGGTCAACATAACCCATTTATAAAAAATAGGGACCCTTGTGTGAACTTTGAACCTTAACATTGAAAAAAATGACATGTTTTGCACATTATTTAAATTTGAAGATCATCCATGCATAATAAGGTTGGCCTATTTTTTCATGGTTCTAATTTAACCTTGCATAATGTTATTGACAATGGATCTTCATGTTTCAATTGTAGGTTTTCATGGGACCCTCATGTAATGGACTACATTTACATTTTATAGATTAATCTTATTAGGATTTTACTAGCCTTTGGTCTGTGAAAACTTAAAGTTTAATTCATGTTCTGAAACCCTCCTTCATATAACCCTACCTTAGACCTTTGGTTCAAATCCAATTTGGTAGGAGAAAATCTGGTAGGAATGTTTTAAACACACTTTAGACCTAAGCCTAAATTTTATGTCAAAGCTTGGTAATGTTTTTCAACATGACCAAACCTTGGTATAAAATTATAGGTTTGGTACTTTTATATTATAAGCCCCTTTGGCTCCCCTTTTATTGTAAATAGGGTCTAACTTTTATGTTTACAGGGGCATTTTGTTTTCTTAACTTGGTCTCAATTTATGTCACATGGTCCTCTTTATTATGAACTTAGACTAATGCCTTATCCTTGATGCCCCATTCATGTTTATTAACATGAATTGGACCTTAGTATTAATACTTTATCCTAAGTCCCCATATTAACTAGGCCTAACTTAAGTATTTTGCCTCTTTGCAAAATCAATGGCTTTTACTTAGTTGGGATCAGATGATCGAACAGAGTAAAGGAGGTCCAATGAATCTAAATCCTTGATCCATCAAACTAATCCCATGTAATCACCCAGATCATGATAGATGGTCCATGCTTAACAAAGGTTGAAGATCTGACAACACAACACTAGGATCAAAGCTTAAAGGGGATCTTTTTTATTAAACACAAACTTAGCCTAAGTTTTACCCTATGGTCTTAGTTGTATTTATTAATACAATGAAACCTTATGATAAAAATTATGTTAAGGCTTTAATCATTTTGAAAAACCCTTTATTCAAATAATTATTACTCATATGGTAATTTGATCCCATTTCTATATAGTCCCAACCTCACTTAATCTACTTATGATCACAAGAACTAATTATATGTGAGTATCCAGATCAAGATCAATGATGCATGGTTTCTCACACAAAATAGATCCGATGGAGTGGACACAGTGTTGTAATGTCAAAGACCCATGAAATTCCTATGAGGATGACAAGTGTCACTATCTCAAGAACTCAGATCTCGATCGATGATCTATAGGTCCTTCCCAAGATTGGTAGGGTCAAAGCTTAGGAGTCTTATGAAATCACCATGCAAAACTCCCACATTAAATATTAATGTTAAAAAAGGCCTCGTACATCAAAACATAGACTTAACCTAAGTTTTTAGCCTAAGGATTTTTGTATTTTTTAATACAATGAGACCTTAGGCTAAAACCTTAGATTATCACTATAATATTCAAAGGGTCCTATTTATTTATGCTTTGAGGACTTAGGCTTATAACTTAGTCTAATTTTCATACATAGCCCCAATTTAACTTGATCGTCTTAATGATTATAGGAACTAATGGCATGCATCCCCTTGGATAATGATCGACTGCCTATGCTTACTCGTAAAGGATGATTGAATAGAGCATATCAAGATCAAGATATATGGAACCTAACAAACTTCATGAACTTAAATTTAACATTTTCATGAATGTAATTCGATGCCCAAGAGGCCATCATTGATTTCCACAAGGTCATCAAATTCAAGCTCATCAACTGCCTTGTTGAGACAAATGAATTTGTTTTAAAACATTGCTAAAGCTTGTTACTTATGCTACAAATTAATGGGACCCCCTTTAGAAAATATAAAAATTCCTAGGGTCTTTGAACCTTAATGGTAAAATGATCTTATTATTAGGTTGTGGAGCTAAAAGCTTCACCAAGATGCAAACAGGAAGTTACTGAGAGGTTGTTGAGTTGCAAAGCAACTGATGTCAGTCTGATCAACTAACGTTGGTCATATCTAGTGAGCAGAGCAACTGACATCAGTCAGGTATCGGCCAATGTCGGTCATCTCCAGCTAGATAGGGACCGACATCGATCGCCTGTGTGGTTCTGGAACTTTTAGTTTCATGAATAGTTTGTTAACGAACTGGTTGTTTGCATGTTAAAGGACTATTTTTAGTCTTGAGCTGTGGATCTAATTATTGTAATTAGATGTCAAATTATTGTTTGCATGGGATCTATATAATAGAATCATGGGCTGTATTGTAAAGTGTGCTAGAGTGAGAGATCAAGGTTAGCTCCTTCAAAAGAAAGAGAGCAAGGATAGCTCCTCCTAGTTCCACAGGGGTGCCGAGTGTGTATGATTAGGGAGATCTGTGGGATAACAAAATCTAGTAGAAGATCCACTAGGGTACTGGTTTGGAGAATCATAAGGACTTGGTGAGGCAAGGACAAGGGTTTTTTAGGGTGTAGAGAGATCTACATGTGTAAGTAAGATCGGTTTGATTTGTAGGTTGTTGCAAGTTTATGGGAGATCTACTTGGAGTGCATTGTGTACTCGGTTGAGTATTTGTGTGTACTCGGTGTACTGGCAGTAGTGATACTGACTGGTTGGAGGTGAACATCAACTCTATGTTTGAGTTGATTGTTGTGACCGTAATTGAGAGAGTGAACTCTTGAAGGTGAATTATTGTACACTTGGTGTGGGAAGCCTGTAAGGTGTAGAAGAGTGTGGCATCTCTTCATTGTAATTTCTTTTTTGGAAGAGTATTAATATAATTGGGTATTGTCTCTCATATTCTATGTTATTTTTAAATTTCTAGTTACTTGTTACTTCTAGTTAAATTCTGCATTTAGTTGCTTATACAAAGGTAATCAATTGTGTGCTCCATAATCTTGACAAAGTGGTATCAGAGCCAAGTTACTAGTTCATAGATTGATACCACTGAAAAAGTGGTATTAGAGCTAAGGTTGCAGGGAGCAGGGTTGTCTTTGATTACAGCTCACTCTCAGGGGTTTCTAATTGAGTGGGAGTATAGCAATGGCAGAAGAAAGTATGGAGGAATTCAAAAGCAAGAATAGTCAATTACAGTGTTATGGAAAGAAAGAGCAGGTAAAGAAATATTGTTGGTTGGTAGAAGATCAGCATGAAGGAATTGAAGAAGCAGATGTTGTAGGTGTTGTTACATAGGATGCTCTGGTATGTTCCTTGGATAAAGTAGAATCTTGTGTTATAGATTCTGTTGCCTCTTTCCATGCAGCCTGAAATAGAGTATTTTTTCATGTTAAGGTCCTTGAAGACTTTGGAAAGATTTATTTAGGGGCTGGTGTGCCTTGTCAAAGTTTTGGCAAAGGGGAAGTGCGGTTGAAATTGCAGACGGCCAACACATGGGTGTTGAAGGAGGTCATGCAGTTCCTAGTCTTAAAGATGTGGCTAATTTCTTCAAGAAAGTTGGGTGATGAGAGATGCACAAAAACTCTCACAATGGATGCACTTGAATTAGCAGGTGGTAAGAAAGTAGGTATCCTTTATCTATCTACTTATATTACTGATTCTTCTTCTATTATGAAGATGTGGCTTTGTAGGCTTGGTCACATGAGCAAGAAAGAGATGCATGTTCTTAAGAGGAAGTCAGATGTCTTTGACAAACTTAAGAACTGGAAAGCCTTGGTGTTCATGGAGGAGATGATGGATAGAGATCAGTGGAGAAGGCTGAGTAACTCTGAGTAGGGTAGTTTGGACAGGGTTTTGATCCAAAGAGAGCTCACGGGTAAAAAGTCATCACTCATAGGAGAACACAGGTACCGGTGTCGGTCAGGAAGAACTGGCATCAAATAGATAGGTGTTGATGTCAGTCATGTGTAGACCAGAGCCAGTTGTGTCAAGCAAGGTAAGACTGACATCAGTCAGGAAACTAATATCGGTGACAGGTAGACACTGACATCGGTCAGGAAACTGACATCGATAGTCAGGATAGTCACATGAAACTGATGTCAGTCAGATGTAGACTATGTGGTGGCTGAGGTCGGTCACTGGAATGGATTTTGGGCAGACATCAAGCTGTCAAGGAGTCTCAAATGCCCATATGGAGGACTGAAAGGGTAAGTAAGCCTCAAATTCATTATTCCTCTTCTTTATACTCGTTACTCACTACAGAGCAAGAAGGATCCATGAAATAGTGGGAGCATGGCATGAATGAGGAATTTGATTCCTAAGATGCAGAACCAAATAAGAGATTTGGTAGGGTTGCCAGCCAGTATGAAAGCACTGAAAGATAAATGGATTCCTTGGTTAAAGAATAGAGAGAATGGACACGTGAGATGAAAGGCCAGGTCATATGGTCTTGAAGAAGCTCCATGATAGTGGTACAGGTTTGACAGGTGGATGACAAAGCATGGCTTTAGTCAATGTCATTGTAACCATTGTGGTTTCTTTACCAGGTTGGGTGATGATTGCAACATCATCCTATTACTGTATGTTGTGTGTATGCTTGTTGTAGGGTCACACATGCAGGGTTTTTTTGAGCTAAAGGTAAAGTTAGTTCAGAGGTGTGTCATGAAGAATTTGAAGGAGCAAAATTCTTTGGCATAAGTGTGTTTCTAGAGACATGGAAGATCACAGGTTGATTTTGTCTCTGGATGATTGTGTGAAACTGGTTAGCATGCCGATGGGTTGGAAAGTTCTATGAACAGTGTCCTGATTCACATGATGAGGTTAAGTACATGCGTACTAGACCTGGGTTTGCCCACGCAGTGGGAGCTATCAACAAGTTTGGAGCCAATCTGGGAAAGAAGCACTGGAGTGTAGTTCAGTGGATTCTAAAGTATTTGAGATGGACCAGCAGCAGGTATACATGCGATGTAGGGTCAAGTTATTTTCTACATGTGTTTTTAGATGCGGATGTGGTAGGTTACTTGGATGATAGGAGGTGCACCACAGGTTTTGTGGTGATTGGTCTTCAAGGTTGAGCTTGAAAAGGGATACAAGCCAGGAAACAGATTAGACAGTGTACAAGTACAAGTATAGGTGCAACTATTTATCTCCAAGTGGGAGATTATTAGGTTGTAGAGCTAAAAGCTTCACCAGGATGCAAACAAGAGGTTGCTGAGAGGTTTCTAAGTTGCAGAGCAACCGATGTCAGTCTGATCAATCGATGTCAGTCATATCCAGTGAGCAAAGAAACTGACATCAGTCAGGTATCGACTGACATCGGTCATCTCCAGCCAGACAGGGACCGACATCAGTTGCCTATGCGGTTCCAAAACTGTCAATTTCATAAATAGTTTGTTAATGAACCAATTGTTTGCATGTTAAAGGACTATTTTTAGTCTTGAGTTGTGGATCTAATTATTGTAATTGGATGTCTAATTATTGTTTGCATGGGATCTATATAATAGACTCATGGGTTGTATTTTAAAGTGTGCTAGAGTGAGAGAGCAAGGTTAGCTCCTTCAGAAGAAAGAGAGCAAGGATAGCTCCTCCTAGTTCCACAGGGGTACCGAATGTGTATGATCAGGGAGATCTGTGGGATAACAAGATCTGGTAGAAGATCCACTGGGGTACTAGTTTGGAGAATCATAAGGACTTGGTGAGTCAAGGACAAGGGTTCTTCAGGGTGTAGAGAGATCTACATGTGTAAGTAAGATTGGTTTGATTTGCAAGTTGTTGCAAGTTCATCGGAGATCTACTTGGAGTGCATTGTGTACTCGATTGAGTATGTGTGTATACTCGGTGTACTAGCAGTAGTGATACTGACTGGTTGGAGGTGAACATCAACTCTGTGTTTGAGTTGATTATTGTGACCGTAATTGAGAGAGTGAACTCTTGAAGGTGAATTATTGTACACTTGGTGTGGGAAGCTTGTAAGGTGTGGAAGAGTGTGGCATCTCTTCATTTTAATTTCTTTTCTAGAAGAGTATTAATACAATTGGGTATTGTCTCTCATATTATGTGTTATTTCTAAATTTCTAGTTACTTGTTACTTCTAGTTAAATTCCACATTTAGTTGCTTATAATAAGGTAATCAATTGTGTGCTCCATAATCCTAACACTTGTTGTCTAATATTCATAGGGATAGACTTAATCTAAGTCTTTATCCTAAAGTTCTAATTATATTTATTAACATGATAAACCTTAAGCTAAAGACTTATGTTATGTTTTAATTTAATGAGAGGTCCCATTTCCATAAATCTTAGCTAAAAATCCTTTAACCTAAAGTTTTATTTAATTTATTAACATGATAAAACCCTAAGTTAAAGCCTTACATTAAGTCCATTTATTGTCTATGAAGGGGGGCCTTTATATTATGTTCTAGGACTTAGCTTAAATACTTTAGCCTAAAGTTTATATCATGTTTATTAACATGAAATAAACTTTAACCTAAAATCTTTAGCCTATGTTATTTTTTTGTATCTCGATGCTAATTAAAGATATTGCACTTTTACAAGATTGATGGTTCATGATTAATTAGAGTAAGATGATCAGATGGAGCATAAAATACATGAGATATTTAATAGAACCTTCAAAGGCCCATGGGTTCAATACATGGCAAACATGTCTTCCCTGCATGAATGATAGGGTGTAGAGCCCAGGAGGCTCACAAGCATGCCATGGGGCATATTCACAAAGCCCAAGCTAGATAGGGACCAATAACATGTAAGTCACAAGATCATGATCAATGGCTTGCATTGATTTGTGTGTAGAGATTTGATGGCTTGAGACAAAAAAATTTAAAAGGCAATGGCTAGTTATTTAAAATCATTGATGAAAATGCTGTGAAAACTACCAGTGGGATCCCACATAGATGCCACACAAACATAAAAATGATAAAATTAAAGATTTTATGGGCATAAAAAGGCAAATGTATAAAGGTATGGGTCTAAATCAAATCCAAGGAATGAATTTGCCTAAGTGTGAGCAACCATCTCCATTAAATCTGTATAAAATCCCTAGCCTTCATAAAAAACCCTAATTTGAACCCAAATTGATCATAGTCAAGCCATAGAAGATCCCTATTGCCATCTAGATGAGTGTGAACTAATTTAGAGGTAATTTTTAGGCCACTAGTGAGCAATTTACAAAACTCACATTCATGATGGCTCAAAGACAATATCAAAGGTAGGACATAGAATTGTACTTAACCTTAGACATGGAAGGAAGGGTCCTCCAAGACACATAATTTGATGTTGTATCATTAAACATTAAGGATAGAAAATGATCTAAAATTTTCTAGAGTATTGAAGAGATGCATACCATCATAAACAAAGAGATTAAAAATTCCATAATCAACCAGAGATATAATGACTTGGTCTCCATTCAAATATCTCATCTCCATTACATGGAAACAAAACCTAAGGTATTGCACTGTATCAATTTCATTTCTCCTATTTTCAAGGATTACAAGACTGATCAAGACATGATAATGAATGAACATAGTTTTAAAACAATAGAACATATCTCCCCTCTTGTATTTGAAATTTATTACATGTTACATAAGCCTCAGGTAGATTTGCCCAAAATTAGATAATGGTCAAGAAAAAATGACACGAAAGCCATCCTTACTCCATGGCTATACTTAGGAACCCACATAGTCATATACCCCACTGGTAAGATCTCAATTTCCCAGTTTAGGGAGGGAATTAGAATAATCATGACACTACTGAATAGGTTATCCAGGGCCCCTTGCACCACCTATATTAATAAAATATGGATGTCTTATGTATATTTCATGGTGGAAAAGGGACTCACTCCCTTAATAGGTGAGATGATCAAAATTTACTTGAAACAGTAATTCTCCACCATAAATAAAAAACCAACAATCACCTATTTATGATGTCCTCTATTTTATATGCCCTACTAGCCACCACCAAAATATCTAACATGAAGAATTGGTCACCTAAGGGTAGATAAAATATTTCCCATCACTATTCCAAATTTCATATATTCAAGTATAAACATAATATACAATTCATTTATGATTCTTTATATCCATTTGTAGTAAAATTCATTACAGATATCCCTATGGGTAGGGTCATCCATCTAATCAAGAAATATGTGGATCTAATTAGGGATATCTAGTTATATCTAGATTTTAATGTAATTAAAGTAAAAGGAACCCTGACTTAGCCACTCAAATTACCAGTCCATGTGCTTGCTAAATTGGTAGAGTGGGAAATAACATACCAATTGTTCCATGGTATAGACGGAGTATGCAAGAGCAAAAGGAAGGAACTCCTCCACTCTTTTCCTTTGTCCATCAATAGGACTATATTGAAAAATTGGGAGCAGGTAGACACTATTTCTAGGCATAGAGACTCTTTTAATTTATAGTTGGATGAATTAAGGAAATGGGACCCTTATGATAGGGTTATGAAGCATTTGGAAGAAAAAAAAATAAAAAATACCTAAAAATAGCAACCTAGTGTCCATGAAATAATGTATATTAGGGCCTCCAATTTCATAGAAGTATTAGCTAGGCTAAAAAATCATAATATCAAGCTTGAGGCTAGGTTGGCTAGATATGAGAAATTACCGGGTGAAATATGGTGGATGGGACCCATAAAATTTGACTTGTTACCTAAACCCTCTTCTAATCCCCCTCGAGAATAACCATAGGAAAAAGTATGATAACCTCAAGTACAAGTTGCACAAAGGCTAGAGAAGGACAGGTTGGAAGAAAGACCTTGTGAAGAGGCTTCATCTTCAGCCCAACCTAGTAGACCAAAGTCCCCAATTGAGTACATTGACATGATTACACTAGGTCTTGAGAAGAAAGTGGAGGATGCACTCAAAGTAATTGCTAAGGCCTATGGATTAGATGAAGAAGAGGAATAAGTAGAATAACCTTATGCATAATACAAATAAATAGAAAAGGAAAAGGGGAAGGAGATTGCTTTGGACCTAGTTCTAATTACACCCCTACAAAAAAGGAAGGCTGTATTAGCATTGGTCCTAGTTGGAAAGAAGAAACCAAAGTTAACCTTCACTCATCCTTTGAGTGAAGTTAACTTATTCAGTGATAAGAATCCTATTCATGGGCCAATCATCCTTAAATGGTTCTTATATGGAAAAATGTAAAAGATTCCAACTCTACACCATTCATGGGCCATGACTAAGGCAGTCAACATCACTATCCATGATGAGCTCAAGCCATGGATAGTTGCTTTGATGAAGGAAGAGCAAGAAATTAAGATGAGCCCATAGGGAGCCAATTGGAATTCATGTGGACAATATTGGGACCCCACATATCACACAAATGGATATTCTATAACCACCAAAGGTGACATAATCATCAATCAGTTAGAAATTCAATCTAGAGACTATGAGACTAGAAAGAGTGATAACAAAGAAAGTTATGGTTGAGAGTGAAGAGCCCACTTTTTAGAGAGTTGAAACATTTATTGTCTTGACTATAGCAGGAGGTCAGAGGCCTAGTGAAGACCCAATCCATGAAGATGATATGTTTAGATTAGCTAATGTTCATTTGACTCAACTAAAGGCAGGCATCAAAGGCATGCATCATAAAATAGAGAACCTGTAGAAACAAAAGGAAAATATTGAGAAGTAGCTATTTTATCAGTCCCTGATGAAATAATAAAGATGTTTGAGGCATATTTCTATGATATGTTTGACTTCTTGAAGAAAATAAAGAAAAGGCAAAGTCTACTAGCCCAGTAAGATGTAGTAGCCAAGGGTTTAATAGATCAATGGAAAAATTTAAAAGATAAAATGAAGGAGCTAATCAACATATTGATTGAGGGTTGAATTCTTTATTTTAAAACCATTAGTCTGGCCATTTAAACACAATCATGGGATTAATTATTGACAAAATCTAAGGTTTGGGTACATGGTCAAGGAACTTGGAAAGGTTCTTAAGAGATGATGAAGATCTGATGGATATAATTGAATAAATCATTGGAACCATGATTAGTAAACCTACAAAACTTAGATCCTTGGGCATCATTGCAGATGATGAATACAAGCCTAGAATCACCTTGGTCATGCAATAAGTAATAATCAAGAGTTAAGTCAAGTCTAGGACTGATAAAAATAGGATCATACAAATGGTAACTTGAAATTAAGTGCCATATTTTTCAAAAGTATTTATTTTTTAATTTTGCATGCATTGGGTCAATTTTATTTTTAAAACACACTACTTTATAAAGTGCCAAAATTTGGGGGGTCACTACCTGATTGTCTGGGGAATTTTTTTATGGGACCTACATTCTCTCTTGTGTAAATTTAGTTTTTTCTTAACTATTACCTATGCACATTTAGTGACTACTTGAAAAAATTACTCTTGTATTCCTAGATACATTATTAGCAGATCCTAACATCCATTTGATTGTGCATTGTCACTTATGCATAGATTGCTCTCATTTGACTAGATTTATTTTTGGCATAGTTCGAAGTCCATCTCTAAATCATGCACTATTACTCCAGATGAAGAGAGTTATTTTGTCTATAGTGATATTTATTTGGAAGGAAAATTATGCTTCATGGTATGCTCATATAGAATACTTTCTCACACATAAGAATCATATTCCATTTCTATATGGATAGATTCTTGCACCCACTTATCCTATTCAATTCAATAAGTGGACTAATACATGCGATAATGTTTTTTTCCACTTTGTTACTTAAAATTTTCATGGATATTCATTTCCATGTGTAACACATAGAGTATCCCTCCACTATTTATATCATAATATAGATTCTTTTTATAGATCCAGCTGAGACTTACATCACACCATCTTCTCCACTACCTATTGTCTCTTCAAAGATAGTTGTACTCTCACCTCCTACTTTTATTTCTTGTGATGATAAATCCATGGCTGATATTTCTCTTCCTTCTATTGAGAACCCACTATAGGAATAAATTCTACCAGACCTTAGTTATCTCATTATAGATTCTACATCTATTTTTGTGTAGATTATTCCTCTTTTAGAGCCTTCATAGGTTTGCAATTTGGAGGACTCCACTATTTACAATATGAGTAAAAATTTTATAATCATTAATGACTCATCTCTTCCTATGTAATTTATTTATTTAGTTGGTGAGTCATGCCCCACTCTTCACATGGGCATTCTTTAAATGAATGTTCTATTTCATTCTTCTGACTGGTTCACTTCAATGGTATTACTTTCAGATTTTATGCACATTATTTCTAGACCTATGTCACAAATATGATTTGGACCACATTCATATATCTTTTTACTATTGCCTTCATCTTCCATTATGGAATGGGTATAATTTAAATACACACATCAATTTATTCCTTTGCCAAAGGGAAGAAACATTGATCGATGTGGATGAAACTTCTACAGTATTCAAGCAGAAGATCTTGTCATTAACCTTCATCATCTTACGAGCTATATTTGGAGTATTGATTGCTTCAACATCATAATTTAGGGGGTCTTTTAGTATTTTATTATTTTCTTCTTTATTATCTCTCTTTTTGAGGGGATTTTTCCCAAGGGTTTTCTCCTTTTCTCTACTTTATGAGAGATTGCATTGTATATGGGTACCTCATCAATCCTTATTTTTAGGACCTAATTTTTGTATCATCACCCAACTAAGTTGTGATTAGGGGGGGGGTGCTATTGGTGTAGGCATTTTTTTCACTGGGCTTTGCATACATAGTTGTATTAACTTTTTTAGGGCTCTAGAAGTCACTTGGGTTAATTGAGAAGATTAGTACCACGTTCACTGGAATGAGTGGTATATTTCTCTCTCCAACCTATATATAGACCTCTCTCCCTTTATATTATTCATTCAACATGATATAGAATATATTATTTTCTCTTATTCCTTTTGAAATATTACTGTATTCTTGATTTTATTCACTATAAAATTTATTATGATATGCACTTTCTTGACTCATGAGATCACTCCATTATTTGCATTTGATAATCCAGTGATCCTAGATGCAACTATTTTAAATTATGACCAACACATCTTAGACTTCATCACCAATACAAAAGTCTTTACCAATCAGATTATTGATGAAGATGGTTGAGAATACTTTGAGTTAGATGAGGATGAGACTATGAATCTAAATACAAACAACATACCTAAATGAATGGTTTCATTTTAGATGCTATTTGACATAGATCACCAGAGGAAAAATGAGAAATAAACCCTTATTAATGGCATGTTTCATGAGCATTTCATTTTAGAAGATGTAAATGATTAAAAAAAATTATTATAGGAATAACCAACACCTCAGAAAAGAATAAGGAAATCACACAAGCTCTCAAACATTTTAAAGACATGATTTCTTAGATTTATGAATATATGAATGTCTTAAATAATTATTTGGGTTTGAAACATTGACAAAGGAAATGGAATTCATCATAGTATCTCCAAGTTTGGATGCCAATTCAAATTATTAAAAATTCTTACCAAACAACATATTATCCCTTTGAATCCTAAAGTCAATCCCTTTAGGCAAAGACAAAGACATACCAATATATTGCTAGAGCCTCTAATTTTCAAGGAAGTGCATAAACTAATTGTATCAAGGATCATCTTCATAGTAAAACACTCTACATGAGCTAAAAACTTGGTGCCAATGAGGAAATAGAATAAGGAGATTAAACCATGTGTGGTTTTTTATAATTTGAAAAATGTATCTAAAAAATACATCTAACCCTTGCCTTCATTACATGAAATTCTACAAATCTTGAGTGTGGCATATTGGATGGATATTCTAGGTATAACCAGGTAGTAGGAAACTATGATGATCATATTAAGATAATTTTCACAACCAAATGGGGAACCTTCACATATAAGAGAATGCTATTTGGATTGATTAACGTGGGTTCTTCCTTTCAAAGGGTGATGGATGTTGTGTTTAAAGACCTTATGGGTAAGTGTATAGTTTTATACATGGATGACTTGATAATCTTCTCCATGAGAAGGGAGGATTATGTAAAGTATTTGATAAAAATATTATTATGGTATAGAGACCAAAAAAACTCCTTGAAACCAAAGAAAAGTATATTTGGAGTCATTGAAGAAACATTTTTAGGCCATGTCATTTTAGATTAAGCTATATAAATAGATCCCACGAGAGTAGAAGCTATTCTAAAAATCCTATTTCTTGACAAAAAAATGTAGCTAAAGTCATTTTTTGAAAACATTAACTTTATGAGGAACTTTATCCCAAGATTTGTATAGATAGGTAGACCTATGAATATCATGCTCAAGAAGGATGCTAAAATTGAATGGAAAAATGGAGCATAGGTAATTTTCAACCAAATCAAAGAGGCAATTATGCAAAAATTAGTGTTGATAGGCCCTAATTACACTCAAAATTTTTATATTTACTCCACTTTAGAGAATTTTAATGCTAAAATTTTGACACGAAGAAAAGAGGATGGAGATGGGCGACCTATTTCATTTATGATCTCCCCTTTGAGAATTTAGAATTGATATACACTATGATTGATTGAAAGGCCTTTTACATGATCAAGTTTGTCAATATTTTTTGAATTACATACTATGAAATAAAATATTTTTTGTTATTCCTGACCTAGTAGTGAAATCCATGTTAATACACAATGATCTAGGCAAGCAAATAGGCAAGTAGATGATCATCCTTCAAGAATTCAACCTTAAATTACAATCAATGACAATTATGAGATAATAAAGGCTGAGTAGAATGGTGGCTAAATTAGATCCCGAAATAACTTTCCAATACTATTAAATTGAACATATTACCATTGATGATTGGTAAAAGGAAGTAGTTCACTACATGTTAAATAATGAGTGTCCCAAACATTCAAATTCCATGCAGAAGAGAGTGTTACATATAAAAAGTAGCTACTTTATGATCAAATCAAGGGTGCTCTACAGATGAAACCATAAGGGAATATATATGAGGTATCTTAATAAGGAGGAAGTAGATGGTGTACTTAGCTACCTACATCTAAAATATGGGACTAGGCATGGTTCATGGTTTTACACTACCTACCAAATATTAAGATTTGGGTAATATCGGTTGAACCTTTTTAAATATGCACATGTGCATATCTATAACTAACGTATTTATTAGATTATTGTACATTAGGAGTACACTCTATAAATGCATCTATTTCTAGTGATTGAAGATCTTTTTTTGAAAAGTGGGGACTAGACATTATGGGGGAAATCAACACAAATTTATCTACAAGCCACAAGTTTCTCCTTATTGTAATTAACTATTACACTCGTTGGGATGAGCCTCAACCATTTAAGACTTATACAACTAACATAGTCATTTAATTTTTAGAGGAACACATTGTCACAAAGTTTGGTATGCCTTGCACACTAATATGTGACAATATACCCACCTTTTCCTCTTTGTAATTCCTATAATGGGCATACAATCATCAAGTAACCCTAAAATTCCCCTCTAATTATTATTCATAAGGGAATAAGCTATATAAATCCAAAAATAATAATTTATAAGTATAATTAAAAAAACATTGGAAAATAATCCTATAAATTGGCATAATGAGTTGAAATTTGCATTATGGGTGGATAGGACCAAAACTAAAATTTCTCTAAGAGATTCTTGTTACCACCTAGTTTATGGCCAATTCCCTAATTTTACGATCAAGCTAAGTGTTGAGAAGTGTTGTCATTGATTTAAAGGTTGATGTCATTAATGCCAAGGTGCATATAGTGAAGATGCATGGTGAGTGGTCTTTGAAGTATAAGCTTGTGTACTTAATGTGACAAGGAAGCTATGTAAAAAGAGCAAATTTGAAGGAAAGAGAGAATTTGAAGGCAACCTAATGTCTCTTCTATTGGTTGATGTCATGGTTTAGGTTAGATTGAATTTGTCAATGTTTTCATAAAGATGTATGATGGTAAAGTGATCATTTAATCATGGTTATGAGGCTTTAGGCCTGCATGAAGTCATGAGAGAATGTTTATCAAAAAGACATTGTTATAGTGGTGCGAGAGTGTTGTTTATAGAGTGTTTTTGTATGACATCATTTGATAATAATCTAAGGCATGTGATCAAGGTGTAGAGGCATCAAGGAGAGTTTTAAGGTGATCTTATAGGGGTAAGACCTTTAGTCCAAGTCTATAATTAGACCAGTCCTAGACCTTGCCTAGCCTAATGAGATATCATGATCTATTATCAAGGAATGTGAAGGATGTATGATAGTCTTTAAGCATGTATGATGTTTCTTGATTATTTTAGAATCATGGAGAGTTCATAAAAAATGCATGAAGGTCCATTTTAAGACCTAATGTGGTTTTTAGGTCAAGGTCTAAGCAAGCGAAGAGAGAGAGAGAGAGAGTGTGGCCTAAGGAGAAGTCAAGATCATATTTTAGAGTGTTTGAGATTATGTAAGCATTTTAATAGGTGAGGTATGTTTTTTCAATTGTGTTCATGTATTTTGAGGTCTTAGCTTGCAATAAAAGGCATGAAAAGTGGTTTTTATGTCTTTTGAGTGTATAGAATGAAGGATTCTACACTTGAAAAGGATTTTATTATGCTCATTAACTCATCAAACCTTTGCATGGGAACCTAATATATTCATGGCACATGGGGAAGTGTTCTATCTCAAAATTCCAAACATTTGTTTTTGGATTGAGGGGCTACACTTTATGAATGATTGTTAAGAATGAAAATAGGTTTAAACACTCTTAGAACCCTAATAAAGACCTGATGTTGAATATGTCGATAAAAAGTTCCCAAAATGGATTGGTATTCTTAGTTAAGCTATTAGAGTTTTAGTCAACTCTCCCAGGCACTTCAAGTGTATTGAGTTGTTAGGTGTGCAAGTAGACCCTATAGGAAAGTGTTAATTTCTAAAAAAATTACTACAATAGTCAAATTTGACTAAGTCAAAGTATGCAAATAGATGGAGGATGAAGATTGAGACTCATGTTTCATTTTCATTAAGTTTTATAGATATCATATAACCCTCAAGTGTGATAAATATTTCATCTAATCTAGCTAGTCACTAATAGTCCTAATGGTGAAAATAATGAAAAACCCAAGCAACAGTGAGAAGATGTTTAGGAATGTGTTATCATGATAGAGTGATGAAAATAAGTGTATGTAATTTTTTTGTAAGATTGGTATGTTATATTAATGATTGATATAAATATTCAAATTTAGGTATAGTTGTTAAAATGATAAAGCCAAAATGTCTTGTTTAACTCAGTGGAGATTGTGTGTAATAAGGTCAACAAATTGGTTTGTAAGACTAATGGTTACCACTGGACCATATGATGTTTATGTTTGAATATGGTATATATATGTCAAAGGATCATGTTCATGCATTTGAAGTATTTTAAAGTGATCATATAGGTGTTAAAGGTCAATGTCATCATGATTGTGCTTTAAGGTAAATTGTGAGTTTTGGGTAAGCAAGTTATAGTGATGCATTTGAGGCTCTATGCCCTAATTTGAAGTATATAATACACATGGTGTTATTTTTTAGGACTTGTATGTCCTATGCATGATTTTTATAAGTTTTAATAGTTATTGAAAGTGGTTAAAATATTGAATACAAAATTACTTATCTAATTCTGGTTTGATTATGTGTAGTGAGGTCAAAAGATTAGTTTGTAAGACTAATAGTTGACATTAGACCTTGTGATTTTTGTATTTTAGAGTTGTCTATAGTTATAAAAAGATATTTTAAAAGTATAAATGGAAATGGTAAGTGTTATTTTATGTATTTAATGTCAATTTGTTCATGACTGGGTTTTGGAGTGTTTTGGCAGTTTTAAGTGGGCTATTTGTAGAGAAGTCCTTTTGACTTGAGTTGTGAAGTATAAAAAACATGGTGATGCTTTCAAGGTCATGAAGTTTCTATTAATATGATTAATCATCATGTTTATGTGAATAAATTGTGTACATTATTTAGTTTTTTTTTAAAAATTTCTATAGGTTCATAGGTCTAATGTGAATAGTACTAATGGTGTGCTTCAAGTGGTGGTTAGAGCTAGAAAGTGTCATGGACCTAAGATGATATTAGTGGGGGTATATTTGAGTGATATATGAAGTGTTATTACCATATATGGAATATTTAGTTGTGTTTATGTGTTTTTAATGATGTCCCTAATGTGGCCAAGAGTGTCCATGAGTTGACTTAGATGCATGGTTGTCAATGACAAAGTGTGCCTTAGTGATCATACATGGATTTGTAGTGTTTTCTTGGTTAGGTGAGATAATGGATGTTGGTGATGTGTTTACCATGTTTGATGGGTCATATTAGGGGACAAAATTTCTTGGTGTAATTTTTTGAGTGAAAGGAATTCATTTTAATAGTATTGTGAAGGTCTAGGTTCTCCTAGTCATCTTGGCAGAACTTCTTGAGTAAGCATATTGATGACATCAGCATTCATACATGTGAAGGTGTCAAAAGAAAATGGTCACATGCTATTGTTAATTTTTATTCCTAGATCATGTGTTTAAAATTTAAGGTCCTAACATAATGTATATAAAAAGCTATGGTAGTGAAAATTTGATCTCCCAGGTAGATTTCACTAGTTTCCATAGTCAAATTTGCATTAGAAAGTTACTGTTGGAATTCAAATATTTGAATTTACAAAGGAAAACTAGTCTACAATGTTTTGTTAATATTTTTTTATGATGGATGAATTTGATGGTGGTATAAAAATAAAAGTGGTATATAACTTCAAGGTCAATCCAAGAAAAATGACTTGGAGGTTTGACTAATTATACATTTACATTTATTGGAGTCCAAAGTTGACTGAGGGTTTAACTTTCCTCTACAATTGACCCAATAAGGATTTTTCATTTTTTATTGATGATATTTAGATGTTTCAAGGTAAATTATCTATTAGAGTGTTTTTCATAATACTTGAGGATCATCTGTATGGATTTTTAAGGTTTGACCAATCCATCTTCAGTATGAACAATTGCTTACAAGTTGACTTTTGGTTTTTTCATGTGCAAGATAAATTATTGATAGGTTTTGCATATGTAGAGGTGTGTAGTGATGAATGTAATAACTTGAGGGTATCTTAGGTGTCATATTGATAGGACCTATGTGATTTGAAGTGGTTTTGTGATCCTATTTTTGCTTAGTGAAGTGCTAAGAGGATGAATAGGTCTTCATGGACTTATAAGGGCTTCTTAAGCCTAATTGAAAGGTGATGTTGCTTAAGAGTGATATATCAAAGATTTGGATGACCTATCTAGGTGAAATTCATATTATTATAAGTGTGATAGAATCATTAAGGGTTAAGGTGTGTTTTATGGCTGACAAAGTAGATAGTGATCATGAAGGATCTATAAAGACCATAAACAAAGATGAAGGTTTCTAAAGTTGATATGCAAAGAAAAGAGAAGTGTGAGAGTGATAATTAGATGGATTTAAGAGAATATAAGTGTGATGAATATGTGTATGAAATAGAGTTCATATTTATGATGTTATAATAGTGTTCTTTTAGGTTTGAAGATTGAGGATGAGAAAATAAATATGAGTGATGCAAAAGGTTGTTTTAGATGCACTGCTTATGTGTGAAGGCTTGAATAAGCTTGAAGGGTTGAAGAGAGATAATATTAACTATTTATCCATCAAATTAAAATTCAACCAAACCTCTTTAGGTGTTAATATTAGAAGGTGTTGTGTGGGTGCTCAATATCTAGGACAAGTGGGTGCTTGTTCATGCTTAGGGGTTGGTGCTCCTTGTGAAGTGGGTACTTCACTAAAGTATCTTGTTTGTAACTATATTATAGGACTATATCTCACTTATTTTAATACTTGAGTTTATTTTTTATCCCCCATTAGGGTTTCCCACATAATCCATGTGTTATGAGTGTTGATCTTGCATAGTTTCCTTTGTTCATTACAATAAATAGTATATATGATTCATGAATGCTTATATTGAATGGTTAAGATTTTGAAGTTTTGGAATTTGAATTGAATTTCTTGCATCATTGATTCACCCCATCTTAGTGATTTCACCTCTAACAATTATTATTAGAGTGACACCTTCTTTGCAAGTTTAATCGCTTGAAGGTGATCAAATGTACAATGGGTAGTCATAAAATGCAAGGTGGTTTCTATAATAAGCAAGAAAAACTATAAAATGGATCAAAATATATATTTTTAGAGTGAAAATATGAGGACATACATCATGTCTCTAGGTTTTGACATTTGGAAATCTATTATGGATGGTTATTTGACACCCACTACTCCTCCAACTAGTGTAACTAACAAGAAGTTAAGTGAGAGCAATTATAAATCTATGAATGATATAATTTTTGGCCTATCATAGGCTGAGTTCACCATGCTAATCCATTATAAATCTACCAATAAAATTTGGGATAAATTGTAGATCATCTATGAAGGAGATTCAAAAGTTAAATTGTCTAAATTATAGACCTATTGAAGGTAATTTGAGGGCCTCAAAATGAAGGAAGAAGATAATGTGGAATCCTATATTCTAAGGTTTTATGAGGTGGTAAACATGATCAAAGGTCTTTGAGAGGAGATTGAATAAGCTACTATTATACATAAAGTATTAAGGTATCTCACTCTCAAGTTTGATTCAAAGATTTATGCTATAGAAGAGAATCACGATTTCACCAAGATGAAGATGGATGAATTGAATAAAATCCTTACTACCTATGAGATGAGAGTTAATAAGAACAAAACACAAAAGAAAGAGCATCCTTAAAAGTGATCAAGGAGACAAAAGGCAAGAAGATCAAGTTAAGTCTTGAAGAGTTTAATCTTAATGAATATCAACTTGAATCCATGATTGAAATAAATCTAAATGTGTGATCAAGTAAATATGAAGGGAATCTTCTTTTCAAATGTTTCTCATGTGTTAAAGTTGGCCAATTTATAGTTAAGTGTCTAGATATAGGAAATTTTGAACATAAGAAAGATCATAAGGAATCTCATAAGGATGAACACAAGAAATATGAGGGTCCTAATAAGTAAAAAAAAATTATTCAATATGAGAAATGGCAAGACAAAGCAATACAAAGTCAATAAGTTCCTTTACCATCAATAAGATAGTAACTCATCTATTGAAGAATAAGGAAACACATTAGATAGTGATGATTCATCTCATGATGAGGACAAGAAGACACTGTTCATGGCACTTGGGAGTGATGAAGGTGAATTTTATTTAGGCATAGATCTCTTTGGTGAAGATAGCTTAGAATAATAATATGAGTAAGTCACTCTTGAAGATAAATATTTGAATAACTTGGAAGAGTTGAAGTTTATACAAGGTAATAATAGAAAGCAAGCACCCTTGATCAAGACCTATGGGGAAAAAATTGGCTTCTTTGAAGAAAGGTTAAGTAATGAAGTCAAAGAGCATGATGATATCACTCAACATCTTAAAACTCAAGTTTGTACCCTTGATGAAGAGGTAAAAATTAAGGATGAAGAATTTGTCAAATATAGATAAGAGGTGGAGTCTTTATAGGATAAACTAGAGCAAGTTATGAGCAAACTTGAAACATATCAAAATTTTTAGAAAATTATAGTTGATCTTAATGACCTATTGAGCAGTCAAAAGGTATTAAATAATAAGTTAAGCCTATGATTCCATGAATATGTTCAAAAGGATAAGAATATAAAGAAGATAGTGTTGACAAATTATAAAACTAATCATGTTAAGGAGAGTGTTAATAAAGACAAGAAGGATGTAAATTTGAATAAGAAGGAATACTTCAAAATATACAAAAGTTAAAATCAAATCGACCAACCTAATGCAATAATATATGATAAATCCTTTAATGAATACTATTACTCTTGTCATTAGTTTGGTCATATGATCATTGATTTCAAAAGAAAAGCTCCTAGTAAGATATTTTCATGGAATTATGAGCAAGATAATGACAAGCATGAAGAACATCATCATTCAAGATAGTCAATAGTTATTCAATAAAACATGACATCTTGTGATATAGGTGTCAAGGGATTGGTCATATTACAAGGTTTTACAATTCTTTCATTAGGATACCAAGTGATTAGGTACATGAATGGGATAATTAAACTTCAAGGATTCATCATATGTCCCATACACAAGGTATGTATAATTAGAGAATCTTCATTTTTTTCAAGTGTAAAGAGAGAGGTCATATATTAAGGTTTTGCAAGAATGGCTAGAATTTTACTTCAAAGAATGACCATCATAACATGAAGGAAAAGAGCTATAAGGAATGTAGATCCAAGAAGGTAAATAAAAAACAAGTTCAAAATGGACTATTTATCATGACAGAATCGGGTACAAGTTCAAATGTCAAAGAAAAAGCCTTATCTTATCAAGGGGACAAGAAGATCAAGAAGGATTCTAAGCCAAAAGGAAATAATGAAGTTAATAACCCAATCAAAGTAAATTTGATGATGAGATAAGACTGTAAGTCAAATAAGAGCATGGAGATGTGGAAGTCTCCTAAGTTTTGAGACCTTTAGTCTCTCTATGACAAGTGGGTGTCTTTACCTATGTTTCATACGAGACATATTTCATATAAAGAAACAAGTGTGTGTGTTCTAGGTGATGAACAAAGTACAAAGGTATGCAAAGTTGTTGATTAGTATTTAAGACCAATGCCATTTTGGTATATAATAGATGAGCTTATGTTACCATGCCTTGTGTTGATCATTATAAGGTTATTAGTTAATGTGGGGCAACAAGTTCATAAACTTTCTCCAAAGGCTTGTGATGTAAACCTTCAAGATTTCTATTCAGGGACATTGGTCCTAAGGCATGTTTTAATCAATTTTTTATGCTTGGTTTGGAAGGCCTAATCATGAAGTATGAAAGTCAGGTTGGTATGGAGTGTAGAGAGGACTTGTCTAAGTGTGTTTCAAGGGGTTTTATGCATTAGATTATTCATAAGTAGCTTTAATGATCATTTGTTTAGTTTGACCATTTTGCTCAGTGTTTATTGCCTAGTGAGAGCTTATTTTATAAAATCAGTGTATTTGAGATCTATAAGGCTAACTTAGGATGGAGGCAATTTGGATTTGATGTGTCCATGTGTAAAATATGTTATAGATATGTCATAAAGATCCCATGATCAATTGAAAGTGATTCATAATAGTGACAGGGGTATACACAAGGTTTGTTGTTTTACTCAAAATTTCTCCTCATTTCTTTGTTTAATGAAAGTAGAAGTAAAAATGAAAGAAAAGGGTTGTGTAAGGGTGCCTAGTTGAAATTGCATGTGCATTGATATCTAGATGAAGTGAGAGTTCCTCTTTACCTAGGGAGGAAGACTTGTAGATAAGTAAGCAATAAAATAAACTTGTTGATTAGATAATAAGATGGGGGGATTGCCTAGGATATGCTAGATCCAAGAAATCAATAGCTTACTAGGATGCCTATCAATCCCCTTTCTAATAAAAGGTTGGATATAAATAAAAGAGAGAAAACTTGAATAACATGAAAATAATAAATCTAACAAAATAAATAATTTAAAAATTGAAATGCATGAATTAATGATTTAACATTAAGTTAAATGCTAATTATTAAAAATAAATGTTTAGGTCAGGTCTGGTTTGGTCTAGTTTGGCTTGGTCTATGACAAAAGGTAGAAAATAGGATTTAGTCAAAGGTTTGGTTAATGGGTAAAAAGGTTGCTAGTTTGATTGCAGATAGGTGACCAATGGTGGTTAAGGTAACCATCAATCGTTAAGATAAATTATCAGTGGTTAAAGTGACTATTGGTGGTTAGGCTAACTATCAATGATTTATTGTCGAATCTTGGGGATCCAAAAAATAAAGGTTATAAGTTGGGTAAATGGTTAGAAAGAGGTCTGATGCAAGTTTTAGGTAATAAGAATGGACTACAAAAAAAATATAATCAAGTTATTAAACTTTAAATAAGAAATAAAGAATGGACAACAAATAGAAAATACCTATTATCAAAAAGATAAAGAGATAGTAGAAAAGACCTGGAATAATTCCACCAGCATAATGGTGCTCTAGCTTTTGAGAATCGTTTAGGCAGTGTTTTGATAAGGGTGGATACCTACAAGAATATTTTGGTAGCATCCACCTATAGATTTTTTGATCCCTTATCCTTCCTATAGCTCTCCTTTTATAGGAAGAAGTTACCAATGGGAGTGGAAGAAGTTGCTAATTAGGTAAGGGATAAACATGCTATGTTGGGTACTAAAAAGATGATATGTATCACCAAAATGAATGTTGCCAAATTGAGAATGAAGTGAATCTCACACTCAATATAGAAATTGATTTGGTATAGGCTAGAGTCCTGACCACCGATGGTTAGGTTTAACCATCGGTGGTTAAGGTAACCATCGACAGTTAGGCTGAACATTGATGGTCAAGGTTCAAGAGGAAAATGGTCAAGAATTGGTTAAAAAGAGATAAATTAAAATGTTATATTAGCAAGTTAAAAAGGAGGCTAGGTTAACTAGGGTTTAACTAGCTCCAAGGGTTGGTTAAGGTTCCAAGGTGTTTTTGACATCAAAAATGGTTGATTTTTGAGTTTTTACATTTTTGCCCTTTTTTAATGAAGCTTTGTGTCAATAAGTGACAAAACAAAAATAGAGGGGGTTTTTGGTCAAGAATGATGGGTGATGGCCATGATCTAAGGGTAAGGTAGTGATACTCAACTGGGTTGCCCCAAATTAAATAATCACATGGTTCAGTTTGTGTAAGTTTATAGAGAAGGGTCATTTCCAAAAGTTTTGATTGCCTCAAGTATGGGAGGAGGTGTTCCCCCTCAAGTCAGGAATTAATGAGGTGAAGGTAAAATTGGGTTAGGGTTTGATAAATGGTATATGATGAGTCATGAGGTAGGTGATAAAAAGGTGAAGTTGGGCATTTGAGACACAAACATGTGCACAATAATGAAATGAAGTGTGATAGTCAAAATTGTACAAAGATGAAGACTACCATGTGGGTAACAATAAGCTCATGTTCTAAGATAAATGACAAGGTAACTGATACTCAATGTTTGTTATAGTTGATTAGATTAGTCTTATCACATATACTAAATAGGGTTGATGTTCACTCAAGTATCCAAAATAGGAAGTTCTCCCAAGAAAAACATAAATGGTCTAGTTGGTTGTGTATGAGGTGGTGCAAATTCAAATGTTCAACATGGTAAGGTTAGTCTAGACAATCAAAATGACCAAAGCATGATCATCATAAAATATGCAAATAGGTTGGGTCAAAAAAATGGCCAACGTCAAAGTGAATGTGGTCAAATGAGTGGGTGGAGAAAGGTAATTTAGGAAGAAGGTGACTCCCAAATAGGTTGGTAGGTGCATAAATGGGTTTCCCCATTTGAGTGTACCACTTGGTTTGATTTAGTTAATAGGGTTGATAAATTTGATAAGATAGGTAAGTTGAATAGATTAGGTTGAGTAAGGTAGGTAAGGTTGGTTGGTGGTAATTATTTGATAAGTTTGATGGGTTGGAGTTGGTAGATCGATAGGCTGGGGTGATGGTTATTGGTTTGAAAGGTAGATAAGGTTGATAAGGTTTTGGGTTAATAGATTTGGTTAGTTAAGTAAAGTTGACAAGGTAGGTTAGGATGGTGGTTGGGGGTGGATAACATAATGGTTCATGAGGTTGGGTAGGTTGAAGTTGAGATTGGTAAAACTAATTGTTAAGTTGGTGTGGATGGATTATTGGTTGTGTAGGATGATGGTTAAAGGGTTGGCAAAGGTAGGAGAAGGGCAATCTTCAAAAGAGTAGGGTTGGTTTGGTTAAGTTGAAGGTTTATGAGGGAATGTAATCCCCAATGGTTTGATGGTTAGGGTAAGTGGGTGGATTTAATGGCTCAAAATGATGAAGACACATCTCCCTAGGTTAAGTTAATTGGGTAAAGTATGGCTGAGTTAACTCTTGATGCGTTAGGCAAGAGAACACTGCCTACATAGTCCCATGGATGGTGGATCCAACATGAAATTTAGGCCAAATGTAGTTATTTCAATCTAGTATTTGATGGGTATCATTGGAGGAAGATGAGATGATTGGAGGAAGATGAGATGATTAGAGTAAAGTAACCTCCAAAGGTTAGGTTTGGTTAGGTTTTGTGTGGCTAGGATTTCAAAAAAAGGTAAAGTTTGGTTTGAGACATTAACTTGATTGGATGGGTTGGGTGAATGTAACTGGTAGTTATTGGTTTATTTGGATAAGGTAAATAATGTTGGCTTGATAGGTTTGATGGGTTGAATTTGGTTTAGGTTGTTTTTTTATTAGGTGATGGTTTGGTTTCAATGACTCCAAAGGAAGAAGACATGTCTTCCCAAGTGATCATGAAAGTAAAAGGGGGAGGCTAAAAGATCTGATTGAGAAAGACCATAATGGAAAAATGGGTGGGTTTACAAACATAAAACCCTTGTCATGCTATTGCTTTGTTGTTATTTTAATAGTTAAAAAAGGTAACTTGATCACCAATTGTCAAGTAAGCTCAATATCCCTTGATTTTTGGAGGATAAAAGGGGAAAAGGATGGTAGGTAGTAGGTGATAGGTATGATAACCTTCCTATAGGGATGGATTTCTCCTTTTATAGTTGACCTAAGAACCATGATACATAATTCCATGTCATATGATAGGTGTAGACTGATCAATGTGAGAAATTTACTGATGAAAACTGATTGCAATTTTCTTGGGATAGCTTATTTTATAGGGTCTATTATTACTTGTATTGATATGTTGGCAAAGCTGATCAATGTAAGAATCTTCAAATAATTACTTATCCATTCTTTGAGGGAGTTGTCTGAGTTTGAGTTTGCTCATATTTGATAGCTATCCTTTAAGGGAATAATCTATTTTAAGTACTTTGATTGTTTTGATTAGTTGTCCTTCAAGGGAGCAGTCTGCATAGTAAAGATGTTGATCCAAATGATATTTTTGTATCCTAAATGTTTATATTCTTGTTGAGACATGGACCATCTATATAGGCCTAAGGTTTTCCTTGTTGGAGGCAAAGTCATAGCACAAGAAAGTTGATGATGGGTGGAAGAGGTGGTTTTAAGTGACAATGACCATGGGATTTCATCTGATTAGAGATGAAAAGTATCCATGAGGATCATGCCATAGGTAGAGCTATGGTATCAATGCTTAAGATTAGGAAAATTTTATGATGGATGATCACATGATCCTTTTTTAATTACTTTTCCTTAAATATAAGGAGATGAAGGTGTTTGAAAATAATGAATGAATTTAAGTTAGACACAAAATGATAAGGAGCTTGGTTTAATGAAGGAGCAAATGTGAGAGCCAAGCATTTAAGAGTTCTAGGCTTGATATGCCCTATATCCATGCTTGTGTGGATGGGTAATGTAAATCAAGAGAGTAGATGTCCCCCAGTTACTTTTTAAAGATATGGATTGATAAAACAAAAATAAGGTGAGGTTGGTTGGTTGGTTGAGAGTTTAGATGGAGAAGGGTATTTTCCAATGGTTAAGGGAGACAATGATTCTCTAATACTTTTGGTTGGCTAAAGGAAAAAGGTAATCCCCAAGAGTTCAAGGTGGGTTGGTTGATAGTTTTATTTTTTTGGTTTGGTTTGTTTGAGTGGGTTGATTACATAGGTAAGATTGATAGGGTGGGTTGGTTGAATAGGTTAGATAAGGTTTGAAAGGTTGGTTGGATGGTTGTTAGTTTGATAGGTGATAGGTCCATTTAAATTGATTATGGGTGAGGTCAAGTAAGATTGTTTGGTTAGGTAGGTTAGGTTAGGTTGATTAGATAAATTGATAGGTAGGTTATAAGGTAAATAGGGTTGATAAGATTGATTTAGAGAGGTTGGATAGGGTTGGTTGGTTGGATAGTTTTGATAGGTTTGCTAAATTTGATAGGTTGTGTAGATAGGGTAGATGTGTTCAAGGAAAAAGTGTTAAGGGTTAGTTAGGTTAATTATTAAGGTATGGTTTGGGGATGATAAATGGTCAAATCCTTATAGAGGGGAAGTTCTCATAGTTTGCTTTTTTCCGTGGATGGTCGAAAGATAGGAAAATGATCCCAAGGTGAAGGTGTTGGTTAATAAGAGGGTTAAGGAGGGGAAAAGATCACTTCATCCTCCTCTCAAAGGGTTTTTAGTTGTTGGTGGTTAGTGGTTAGTAGGTTAGGATCATAGGTGGTGGTTCGGGTGGGATTTCCTGTAGTGCACCAAAGCTAGGAAAAGGACATTGGGTTGGATTGAGGTAGGGTAAGGTAGGTTTGATAGGTTTAATGGGTTGATCTTAGTCTAGGTTATTAGGTAGGTTGGTTATGGTTGAATGGAAAGGTAGGTTGATTAGGGTTGGTTGAGTTGGGGTAGAGGTTGGTTTGAGTGGTTGAGAGAGGTAAGATAAATGTTTGAGTTGGTCTATTGGTTTGATTATTTGGTCTGGTTAGTGAGGCAATGTTAGGTGAATGGTTATAGGTAAGGTTGGGTTAATGGTAGGTTTGGTTAGGTTAATGGTCGGTTTGGTTTGGTCAATATTCATTAAAGTTGGATTAATATGTTCTATAGAAGTGGTAAGTGGAAAAGGAAGGTTGGTTGATTCCACATGGTTGAGTGGAAAAGGGTGGTTGGTTGATTTCACATGGATGCATGAAATAAGTTGGTTGGTTAGTTATTCATGGGTGATTGGAATAGGTTGATGGGTGCATAGAAATGGTTGGTAGGTTAACTCCACAAAGGTGAGTGGAATAGGTTGGTTGGTTGATTCCTTGATTATTATTTTAAAATAAAGTTGAAAAGGATTCACTTGGTTAACAAGTAATTCGGTTGGGGGTTATACCATGGTTTCCTCAACAATGAGTGAAGGAAAAGGTTTAATGATTGATTTTTTGATGATATTTAAGGGTAGGTTGGAAGGAACAAAGATAATTTCATTCAAAATTTCTTTGTCATCGATAAGGTTTTGGATGAGCCTCTTAAAAGAGCCACATCTATCTATATCATGTCTGTGGGTATGATGATAGGCAAAAAAATCATTCTCTATAAACCAAATGGGCTTTGAAAGAGAATTATTGATGGGTTTTATTGGAGGAAGGTTAGTGATAGAAGCCTCTAATAGTTTATCAAGTATTGAGGCATATGATTCTCCTAGTGGGGTGTACTACCTAGGAAGAGGGTGTACCAATGGCTCTTGAGTTGGTGAGCTAGTTAGCTAGTTTAATGAAGTTTGTTAATTTAATAGGTTTGATGAGATGGGTTGGTTTGGTGGGTTTGATAGGTTTGATAAGGTGGGTAGGTTTGATAAGTTAGGTAGGTTACATAGGTATTTGTTGGTTAGATTCCATAAGGTTGATAAGTTAGGCAAGGTTGGTAAGGTTGATAAGGTGGATTGGTTTGACTGGTTTGGTTGGATCGACATATTGGTATGTTGTTTGTTTTTTTAGATTGATAGGTTGGTTGATAGGTTGGTGTGTTGGTTAATAAGGTGGGTTGAGATAAATGACATAATAGAAGGGGTAGATGGCCCAAGTTTTGACAAGGTTTGGGTGATGTATGTGGTAGATGTTGATAGGTTATTGTTTGAGTAAGGTAATGGTCAAAGGGTTGTTGATAGGGTATTGGTTGGTTGAAGTTTAAATTTTATTGGTTTCAAGTAAGGGTTGATTGGTCATGGGTACCAAAAAGAGATAACTCTACTTTACTTATCTGGTCCATTAACATTATAACCAGTTGTAGTGGTAGTTGATAGTTTGGGGGTTGATTATGGTTGAAGTTTGATGGGTGATAGGTAGTAAGGTAAGGAGCATATCTAGCTCAAGATACTAGGTAATGCTCAGATGTTAGAGGGTTGGGGTGTGAGACTTTATCAAAGCTAAGATATCAATAAAAGGCTATAGAAGGGCTCTCTATTCTAACAAAGTAATGGAGATGAGGGTAAATGAGGTCAACATGATGAAAGGTTGATGGTAGAAGGTTGATCCGTCATAACTTAAACAAAGAGAAACTAAGAAAAAAGTATAGAAAGTAATGCATACACTAACTACGTTAACTCCTATGATAACTTTTATCTTATGTTGGCTTATGCCTTAGTTAAAAATGTGTAAGGGTAGTTTGGCTTGCAAATTGGGTACTAGATAGGCAAGGTAATGATGGTTTTAGGTAACATTTGAGGTGCTCAAGAGAATCTGTACTAGACCAAGTACAAGACCTACTACTAGGGGCTTACTCCCCAAACTTCACAAACTTGAAGTTGAGCTGGGTCACTTAGCCAAGATATATCATCTATCCAGGGCTTATACTCCACTAGAGAATGGAGTGGGATCTCCCTTTGGTGATGAAATCCAAGTGGGATTACCAGGTAGGGTAAGGTTACCACCAGGTGATGAAATCATGGTTAGTCTTTGTCTCAAGTATGTTATGGTGTGTTAATTATGAAAGTGGTTTAGGTCTGGTGTGTGATAAGAAAGTGAATCTATGATATATTACTTGCATTTTTAATTTACTAGGTGAACTAAAATTGCAAGCAAACAATCGATGCAAGGTTTGTTTTAAGCCCAAAATAGAAAATTTAAATTTTCTTGGATGAGAAAATAATAGATTGAGAAAGCATACAATGCTAACTAAGAAAATAAAGGTGGTGGGTCCCACCAGGCATGCCAAAATGTTTTACTCAAATTTTCTCCTCGTTTCTTAGTTTAATGAAAGTAGAAGTAAAACTGAAAGAAAAGGAGTGTGTAAGGGTACTTGGTTAAAAGTGTGTACACATTGATATCCAGACAAAATGAGAGCTCCTCTTTGGCTAGGGAGGAAGACCTATAGATAAGAAATCACTAAAATAAACTTGTTGATCAGACAATAAGATTGGGAGATTGCCTAACATATGTTAGATCTGAGAAAGCAACAACTTGCTAGGATGGTTGTCAATCCCCTTTCTAATAAAAGGTTGGATACAAATAAAAGAAAGAGTAGTTGCATAACATTAAAGTAATAAATCTATCAAAATAAATACTTTTCAAATGAAATGCATGAATTAATGAGTTAACATTAGGTTAAATGCTAATTATTAAAAATAAATGTTTAGGTTAGGTCAGGTCTAGTCTGGTTTGGCCTAGTTTATGATAGAAGGTAGAAAATAGGATTTGGTCAAAAGTTTGGTCAATGGGTAAAAATGTTATTGATTTGGTTGTAGATAGGTGATTGGTGGTGGTTAAGGTAACCATCAATGGTTAAGATAAACCATTGGTAGTTGGTTAACTATTGATGGTTAAGGTGACCATCGATAGTTGGGCTAACCATCGATAGTTTCCTATCGAATCTTGGGGATCTAGAAAACAAAGATTACAGGTTGGGTAAATGGTTAGAAAGAGGTCTGAGTATGGACTTGGGTTAAGTGGAGGTTTGATACAAGTTTTAGGTAATAAGAATGGAATACAAACAAAATCTGATCAAGTTATTAAACTTTAGTGAAGTAATAAAGAATAGACAACAAATAGAAAATACCTATTATCAATGAGATAAATAGATGGTAGAAAAGACCTGGAAGAATTTTGCCAGCATAATAGTGCTCCAGCTTTCAAGAATGGTTTGGGAAGCATTTTTGTAAGGGTGGATACTTGCAAGAATATTTTGGTAGCATCCACCTATAGATTTTTTGATACATTCTCCTTCTTGTAGCTCTCTTTTTATAAGAAGTTGCCAATGGGAGTGGAAGAAGTTGTTAATTAGGTCAGGGATAAACATGCTAAGTTGGGAACTACAAAGCTGATTTGTATCACCAAAAGGAAATTTTCTAAATTGAGCATGAAGTGAATCTGACACTCAGTCTAGAAATTGATTTAGTATAGGTTGGAGACCTGATTGCTGACAGTTAGGCTTAACTGTCAGCGGTTAAGGTAACCATCAATGGTTAGGATGACTGTCTATGGTCGAGGTCTAAGAGGAAAATGGTCAAGAATTAGTTAAACATAGATTAATTAAAATGTTAAATTATCAAGTTAAAATGGAGGCTAGGTTAACTAGGGGTGAACTAGCTCCAAGGGTCAGTTAAGGGTCCAAGGTGTTTTTGACATCAAAAATGGTTAATTTTTGAGTGTCTACATCTATATGCATAGTTTGATTGGTTTTAGGTGTCAAATGAAGATTGATGATTGTTCAAAGTGAATTTGTGGCATAGAAATGTATGTTGACATCATATAGGTATGATCCATGTGGTTTCAAGGCTTAAAGGTCTTTTGAGGTCAATTTGAAGAATTTTGAAGGATCTTAGGTATCATGATCATTGCTTTAGGGCTAATAGGTCAAAAACCATTTCATGGTTATATGGGTTCATAAAGGATTTAGACCTCAAAAATTGGTCTATAGTGTGTATTGGTGACCTCCAAGTGTGAAAAAAATATAAGAGTTGGCGTTGAATGGAAGGTGGTAAGTTGACCTTGTTTCTTTTTGATGCCCTAGGTTTTACACCATATGGGTCAGTGACCTTACCAAAGGAGTTGAGATATAAGGCTTCCTAATATGTTTAAATGGCCAAATGGGTACTCAAAAATTTATTTATAGTCATCTGTAAGTATATGGTTTGTCTTATGGGTAATATTTTATACAAATAGAGTGCCAATTCATAGGTCTATTTGTGAAGGAGATATGGTGTAGAGGAAGAGTTGGATGATGATTATTGGCATGCATAAGGGGTATATGAGTGTAATACATATATGAAATTTCAATTCATGAGGGTGCATACACATAAAGTTATGGGCTCTGCAAGGTTCAAGTAGGGCTATTAGGCCTCTAGGCAAGGCTAATATGAAGAAGAGTGATTTTTGGTCATTTTATTCAAAATACAAAGGTATGATTATCCATGAATATGTTTATTAATTTTATTTATGCATAATATATGTTTGATAAAGTGATTGAATGTCCACTCTTCATTCTATGGGTGGCTTGTGAGAGAAAATTTGAAGGCAACTATGAAATTTTATCATAGTTGGAGATAGTTTGAAGATGATCAAAGGGTGCCCAAGTTCAAATCACTAAGGGGGAGTCTATCTTAGTTTTATCAATGTGTGATCACTCCTATTTGCTTCATATTGTTATTTTATTGATCATATAGCAGTGCATTATCAAAGAAGAGTGTTTTCAATGGACATGTTTGAGATATTCATGGTAAGGAATGGTATGCATAATGATAAGGGGAGTTTATATCATGTATAAGAGGAAATAAATTATTTATATTAGATTTTAAAACATTTATAGGTCCTCATAATTAGTAGATAATCCTACTTTTCCATTGTGTCAAAGGGGGAGAAAGTGTTTATAAATAGAAAGAGTATGTGCATAAACTTTTTTATTGGCTTTGAAAACATTTAAAAGAGTTGAAATCAATGAAAAATGGGGAGATTATTGATTTGTTGTTAATTATTTACCTAATTTGGCCAAGAGTTTCCATGAGTTGACTTGGATGCATGGTTCTCAATGGCAAAGTGTGCCTATGTGATCATGCAGGTAACTTGTAGTGTTTGATTGGTTAGGCAAGATGATGGATTTTGGAATGTGTTGACCATGTTTTAGTGGTCATATTAAGTGTCAATATTTTTTACTATACTTTTAAAAGTGAAATAAGTTCATTAGAATAGTCTTGTGAAGGTCTAGGTTCTCTTAGTTATCTTGGCAGGACTTCCTAAGTAAGTAGATTGGTGATGTCAGTGTTCACACGTGTGAAGGTGTAAAAATAAAGTGTCCATATGGGTTTTTTAATTTTTGTTCCTAAATAATGTTTTTAAAATTTTAGGTCCTAAAATGATGTATGAAAAATTTATGGTAGTGCAAAGTTAGTTTCCCAAGCAGATTTCACTAGTTTCCATAGTCAAATTTGCATTAAAAAGTGTTCGTTGGAATTCAAATATTTGAATTTAAAAAGAAAAACTAGTATGCAATGTTTTGTTAATAAATTTTGATTATGGATGAATTTGATGGTGGTATAAAAATAAAAGTGGTAGATACCTTCAAGGGAAATCCAATAAAAATGATTTAGAGGTTTGATTGATTATACATTTGCATTTATTATGGTCTAAAGTTGATTGAGGGTTTGAATTTCTTTTGAAAGTGACTCGAGAAGGATGCTTGAGTTTTTATTGATGGTGTTTGGATTTTTTGAGGTGAATTATAAATTAGAGATTATTTTACACTCCATGAGGACCATCTATATGGCTTTTATAGGTTTTACCAATCCATCTTTAGTATGAACAATTGCTTACAAGTTGACTTTTAGTGTGTTCATGGTGTTTTCATATGCAAGGCAAATGATTGATAGGTTTTAAATATGCATAGGTGTATAATGATGAATTTAATAACTTAAGGGTGTCTTTGGGTACATATGGAGAGGGATGACATGATTTGAAGTGGTCTTGTGTTCCTAGTTTTGCTCGTTGAATTGCTAAAAATATGAATAGGTCTCCATGGACCTATAAGGGCTTCTTAAGGCCCAACTGAAAGGTGATGTTGATTAAGCGTGATCTATAAAATATATGGATTACTTATGCAGGTGAAATTAATATTATTCTAATTTTGATATAATATTTAAGGGATAAGTATGTCTTATGGACTACCAAGTAGATGGTGATCATGAAGGCTCTGTAAAGAACATAAATAAAGATGAAGGTTTCTAGAGTTAATATACAGGGAAATGAGAAGTGTGAGAGTTATTGTTAGATAGATTAAAGAGAAGAGAAGTGTGAGGAATATGTGTATGACCTAGATGTAATTTATTTATGATGTTATTATAGTGTTCTTATAGGTTTGAAGATTGAGGATGAGCGAATAATTATAGAGTGATCCAAAAGGTTGTTTTGGATTTATTAATTGTGTGTGAAGGATTGAGGAAGTTTGAAGGGATGAAGAGAGATTTTATTCACTAGTTATCCATTGTATTGAAAGGCAATCAGATATATAGATATGTTGATATTAGAAGGTATTATGTGGGTGCTCAACATCTAGGACAAGTGTGTGTTTATTCATGCTTAGGGGTTGGTGCTCCTTATGAAGTGGGTGATTCACTAAAGTCTCTTATTTGTAACTCTCTTATAGAACTATACTCTGATTTTTTTATAAAATTTAGAGTGGGTTTATCCCACATGATGGTTTCTCACATAATCCATGCATTATGAGTGTTGATCTTGCATAGTTTCCTTTGTTCATTGCAATAACTAGTTTATATGCTTCATGAATACTTATGTTGAGTGGTTTAGAGTTTTAAGTTTTGGAATTTAAATTGGTTTTATTGCATCACTAATTCACCCACCTCCTCTCATTGATTTTACTTATAATAATTGGTATCATATCCACACCTTATTTTCAAAAAATAATTATATATTGCACATAATAAGCAAAGATAAGAGATCACACAATAATAATGGACAATAAAGTAGAATACTAGATAATATAACATAACCACTTCTAGGGGGAAACCTCCACAAAAATGCAATAAGATCAAGATACTTAATATGATGATCAAAGACTAACCATTACCTCCTATACATAGTCTACTTAGCCATGGTTATTCTATAGGCTAACCTAACTAAGAACATAGATAAATGTAACAAGACTATAAAAGAGGTATGTGAGCCACAAATCAGCCACACATATCCCTAGACATGCCAAAGGTTAAGGGCATAGCATGTCCCTCCCCATCAAAAAAATATTATCCTAAATGTTGAATCAACTATGGATGTTACTTCACAAAGGATTCATCCTCCCAGGTAGCATATTCACATGGAATATTATTATATTTGATTAATTATTCCTTAATCACTCTAAACTATAGTTAGTGAACATTTTAAGGATCACCTCAGGATCAAGAATAACTCTTCCTCATCTAATTTTGGTAACTCAATTTGAGTAGTAACTCTGTGTCCAATGAATTTCTTTAGGCATGATACATAAAATAATATATGTATGTGAGTGGATGAAGGAAACTCTAAATTGTAATCCACACTACCAATTTTTTTCAAGATATGATAAGGCCCATATTACTTAGAGGATAAATTTTTATCCTTTTTATATTACTTTAAGGATATATACTTATATGGATGCAAGTGAATAAAGACCCAATCACCAATTTCAAAATTCCTTTCACTCCTATGTTGTTCTACCTATTACTTCATGTGATTATGGGCCATGGCTAAATTTTCACACAAACTTGCAAAGACCTCCTATTGATGGTGAATATGTTCCTCAACTACATGAACCTTAGGATGGACCTTGAATGTTAAAGTGATGGATGGAGGGTGGTACCCATACAAGGCCAAAAAGGGAGACATTTTGGAATAAATATGAACATAAGTATTATACCACGACTCAACAAATGGAAACCAATGAACCCATTTATCTTGTTTAGCAAAAATAAAATAATGGATATATCCTTCTAGACATTTGTCGACTACCTCAATTTGTCCATCTGATTGAGGATGATAGGATGAACTATGAGCCAACTTGGTACCCCAACATGCAAATAATTCCATCCAAAAATTACTAGTGAAAATGGGATATCTATCACTAACAATGATCTTAAGAGTATCATGTAGTTTTTAAATTATATTAAGAAATGTAGAATATACTGTATTAACAATAAAGGGATGTGATAAAGAACAAAAATGAGCATACCTATTGAAATGATCGATAATAACCATGATAAAATTTTGACCATTAGATATCAATAACCTTATAATTAAATCCATATACACCTCTTCCCAATACTAGTTAGGGATGGATAAAGGATGTAAAACACCTAGGGTTTTGATGGTATCACCTTTATTTTGTTGATAGATCATACATTCATCCACATATTTATAGACATCCCCCTTGAGTCCTTCCAAAAAAAAACTTCCTTGATTATATGATAGTTTTCAAAAATCATGAATGACCCCCAAGTGGATTTTCATGAAGTTATTGAAGGATATTTTGTTTGAGAAGACAATCCTCACATAGGTATACTCTGTATTTATACCATAATGAATTAACCTTCCATGTGAATTTTTCAAATCCACCCAAACCTTAATGAAGATTCTAAATAAAATCATGGGTAGCACTATCATTTTAAAATATTGATCTTGCTTCCTCTATCCAATTTGCCTTCCAAATAGTCATGACACATAACAATGCCTCAATTGATTCATCCCTTCTAAATAATGCATCTACCACCACATTTTCCTTTCACTTCTTGTAGACTATTTAAAAATCATATCCTAACATCTTAGTTACCCATTTATGTTATTAATATGATGACAACCATTGTTTTAAAAAATATTTAAGACTATCATGATTAGTCTTTATGTGAAAGTGATGACCCATCAAATAAGGTCCCCATTGTTTGACTACATGCAAGATGGCCATCATTTCCTTATCATATATGGGATTGAGCCATTTTTTACCCTTTATTTGGTGACTTTAAAATGAAAGTGGGCTACCTTGCATGATCATAACACACATTCAACCAAAAAAGTCTTAGAAAAATTAGGAGTGGCCAATACTAGAGTGGTGCACATATCTAGTTTCAATTATTAAAATGTCATGGTAGCTATATCATTCCACTAAAAGGAGTTTTTCTTCAACAAAGAGGTGAGAGGGGCTGCAATGCTACCATAGTTTTTGATAAACCTATGATAGTAACCAGTTAGCACCAGAAATCCCCTTAGTTATTTTAGTCTCTTAGGAGCGAACTAGTCCACCTTTACTTGGATTTTTTAGGATCCACTTTCACTCCTTCATGTGAAACTATATGACCCAAATACTCAACCTTGTAGTCTCCAAAAGTATATTTGGAAGGTTTAGAATAAAACTAATGTTGTTCAAGAATTGAGAGTACCTATTTCACATGTTGTAAATGGTCTTCCCAATTTTTTACTATAAATGAGGATATCATACAAAAATACTAGATCAAATTTCCTCAAAAATGGCCTAAAAATAATACTCATCAAATGCTAAAATGTGGATGGTTCATTTTTTAAACCAAAAGGCATAACCACAAACTCATAATGGCCCTCATAAGTCCTAAAATTTGTTTTGGGTATGTTTTCATCATGGATATGGATTTGATAATACCTATAATGTAGATCTAACTTGGTAAAATAAAGAGCACCATTCAATTCAACTAGAAAATAATCAATGACAAGAATATGAAACATATCTTTTATAGTGTACTTGTTGAGATCTCTATTGTCAGGGCACATCCTCCAAGTGTCATCTTTATTTATCACCATGACAACTGGCAAATGAATATTCACTTTGATTATGGTTAATGATTCTACATCCAACATCTCCTATACCATCTTTTCAATTTCACTTTTCTAGGCATAGGGATACTTGTATGGCCTAATTTTGGGTGGTGTAATAATAAGAATAAGTTTGATGGCATGATCTTGCATGCAACTGAGTGGAAGTCCTTTTGACATGTTACCAAGAACAATGGAATGGGAATCAATCACTTGTTATAAATTAGTAGGTATAGATGGTTGAGTTGGCTAGACTTCAATGGAATACAAGTGATCTAAAAATACTTCAGCACCATTTTGGATAATATTGGTCCTTTTATAGGAGATAATAAGTTGTGGATATTTATCCCTTAATCCCCTTAAGTCAAATGTCCTTTCCTTAGAATGAAAGTGCATGGATAATTATTAAAATTTCATCTCAATAGTGCCCAAAGTGGTGAGCCACTATACTCCCAGAATAATGTCGGATCCACCCATGGGAAAAGAAAATATAGGAGAATATAATAGGTAGTCTCCCATGGCTAGCTTAATACTATGGAGTTTTCTTAAATAGCTAACAATACCACCATTTAAAATAATGACTTGAAATTTTGGAGCAGGATAAATGAAACAATTCAAATGAATAGTCAATTTATTATTGATGAAGTTTTGTATGCTCCTAAAATCAATCAATACAGTGACCTTCTATTTATTAAATAAACTGACTAACTTAAGATTTTTGGGAGTAATAATACCCAAAGGACATGATAATAAATATTAGGTTTAGAGTCTTTAGATTTCTCTTCAGGTTATTCTACATCCTTACTAATTGCCTCCTCATCATCTACATCCTCATGAGCACCTTTGATGTAAAATTAAAAAATTTAGCAAAGTGATGTCCTTTCTTCCCTTTTTTATCCCAATCATAACACAACCCTTTGGATTTCTTCTCCTCAATTTTCTGAGGTGTCAATCTAGTGGGTTGAGGAAATGATGGTGATAAAAAGGTACAATCATGACCAGTAGTGAAAGTTTTATGTTTGACCATCTCTTTTTCTTCTACCATGCATGCCCTTGGAGTAAATTCAAATAAATATGATGGATTAAACATCTAAACCTCCAATTAGATGTTATCTTTGAGTTCACCTAGAAAAATATCAATCAAATTTGCCTTAGTGATATCTCCCACCTGTAAGGATAGATTCTAAAATTGATGAATATAATCTTTCACAATTACTATTTGACATAGTTTGTCTAACTAGATGAATTAGTTGTTAGAGACATTATTATGATAATGATTCAACAAATCATTAGTGAAAATAGACCATGTAATAGGATCACCATTCTTTTTGTTTTGAGCACACAACCAACAATACCAAATGAACTACTCAAGTTTTAGATACATAAATACCACTATCACCTTCTGAGAACTAGGAGTTTGGTGTTGATAACATAAATTCTCAATTTAGGAAATCCAAGTAAGAGGATCCTTACCATCAAACTTACACATGTCCACTTTTAGAAACATCGGTTTCAAACTAGGATTGGAGTTGTTAGTGTTGAGAGGATGAGGACCTGAAAGATGAAGTGGAACATTGTTTGGTTATAACTAAGATGAAATGAAAGTCAATTCTATAGTGGCCTAATGTGGTTTATTGTGTACCCATTAATCTCTCTTTGCATCCTTCAAACATTAGTTTGAATTATAAAAAAGTCATCTTGCCATACCAACCACTTTATGTTAGCCTAAAGTTGAAAAAGCATCAGATATAGAGTTTTATATTCTATGTAATCTCTAGGAGTCTTAGGAGTATCTTTCCCCCCTTCTTTTCCCTGAGTAGTATGACCCACCATGCATAAACTCAAGAGGGTTTTCACCCTGAAAAACATGTACTAGGAGATGGTACCATTCTGATCACCTCGCTAAGACAAATCTAAAGACTACTTTTGTGCACTAGGGTGAAAATGTTTGGCACAATAAAATTATACACATAGAATATATCATAGTAATCATCTTGTCAAGATGAATCTAATGATTGCAAATGTGTAAAGGGAAAAAAAATTCCAGACTTTTTTTTTCAAATATTTAAAAAACAAGCATTTCAAACAATACTATGCTGATAGAAAAAATTAATTCTTCCTAGATTATAAGTTATATTTTTTGCTCCTTCCACTCACAGAAGTTGTTCCTCCCCAGATCCAAAAAATGTCATAGGAAACTTGCCAAAATTAAAGATCTAATACCACTTGTAATGAAATTACATATATGTTTGCATAGAATAATTATATATCACATAAAATAATCAAAGATAAGAGATCACACAATAATAATTGATAATAGAGAAAAATGCTAGATAACATAGTAGATCCACTTCAAGGGACTAACCTCCACAACAATGCAATAAGAGTAGAATACTTAATATGAAGATCAAAAATAACTACTACCTCTAATATATATTCTACTTAACCATGGTTATTCCATACACTGACCTAACTAAGAACATAGAGAAATATGATAAAAATATAAAAGAGGTATGTAAGACACAATTCAACCACACATATCTCTAGACATGCCAAAGGTTAAGGGAATAACATCAAAGGTAAAATGGGTAGTCATAAAATCCAAGGTGGTTTCTTTACTAAGTAAGCACCACTTTTTAATAAATCCAACTATGATTTTTGGAGTGTAAGGATGAGGACCTACATCATATCTCTAGGTTTTGATATTTGTCAATCTATTATGGATTTTTATTCCACACACCCTACTTGTCCAACTAGTGTAGCTAACAAGAAGTTAAGTGAGAATAATTATAAAGCTATGAATGCTATCATTTATGGCCTATCATAGGTTAAGTTCACCAAGGTAATCCATTGAAATTCTACCAAGGAAATATAAGATAAAATGTAGATCATCTATGAAGGAGATTCAAAGTTTAAGTTGGCTAAATTATAGACCTACCAAAGGTAATTTGAGGTCCTCAAAATGAAAGAATAAGATAATGTGTAATCCTATCTTCTAAGGGTTGCTAAGGTGGTAAACATGATCAAAGATCTTGGAGAAGAGATTTAAGAAGTTACTATTGTACATAACATATTAAGGTCTCTCACTCTAAAGTTTGATTCAAAGATTTCTATTATATAAGAGAGTCATGATCTCACCAAGATGAAGATGGATGAATTGCATGGAATCCTTAATGCCTATGAGATGAGAGTTAATGAGGATAAACCACAAAATAAGGAAACAACCTTGAAAGTGATCAAGGAGAAAAGACAAGAAGAGTAAGTTAAGTCTTGAAGACGTTGATCTTAATAAAGATCAACTTGAAGCCATGATTTCAAGAAAAATGAATGTGGGATTAGGTACATATAAATGGATGCTTCATTTCAAATGTTTCTCATGTTGTAAAGTTGGTCATTTTGAAACTAAGTTCCCAGCTAGAGGAAATTTTGAATATTAGGAAGCTCATAAAGAATCTCATGAGGATGAATAGAAGAAATTTGAGGGTCCTAATAAGTACAAAAATTTATTCAACATGAAAAATGGCAAGAAGGAGTCATAAAAAGGTAGTAAGAGCCTTTACCATGAAGAAGAAAATAACTCATCTACTAAAGAAGAAGGAAACACATCAGATAGTGATGATTCATCACATGATGAGGACAAGGAGACTTTGATCTTGGTTCTTGGGGATGATGAAGGTGAATTTTCATTAGGCAGATATCTTTTTGGTAGAAATAACTCAGAATAAAAAGATGAGAAAGTCACTCTTGAAGATAAATATTTGAATACCTTGGAAGATTTGAAGCTTCTACAATGTTAGAATAGAAAGCAAGCATCCTTTATTAAGACCTATGAGGAAAAAATTGGGTTCTTTGAATAAAGGTTGAGAAATGAAGTTAAATTGCATGATGAGATCACTCAACATCTTGAAACTCAAGTTTTTACCCTTGCTGAAGTGGTAAAGAGTAAGGATGAAGAATGTGTCAAATATAAATTAGAGATGGAGTCTTTATAGGAGAAACTAGATCAAATCAAGAGCAAGATTGAAACATATCAAAAATTTGAGAAAAGTAAAATTGATATTAATGACCTATTGAGCATTCAAAAGGTCTCAAATGATAAGTCAAGCCTAGGATTCTATGAAGACGTTCAAAAGGATAAGAAGATAGAGAAGATAGTGTTGAAAGATCAAAAAACTAATCATGTGAAGGAGAGTGATAATAAAGACAAGAAGGATGTCAGTTTTAATAATGAGTACAACTTCAAAAGATAATTTTTTTTAAATCAAATCAATCAACCTAATTTAATAAGGTATGATAACTCCTTCAATGACTATTGTTACTCTTGTCATCAGTTTGGTCATAGGATCATTGATTTCAAAATAAAATATCCTAGTAATATATTTACATGGAATTATGAGTAAGATAATGAAAAGAATGAATAACATCATCACCAAAGATAGTCAATAGGTCTATAAGAAAAGCATGACATCTTGTGCTACAGGTGTCAAAGGATTGGTCACATTCTAAGGTTTTACAATGCCTTCATCAAGAGACCAAATGATTAGGTAGATGAATGGGATAATGAAAATTTAAGGAGTAATAATATGTCCCATACAAAAGGTATGTAGAATTAGATAAAATTCATTTATTTCAAGTGTCAAGAGATAGGTTACATAGAAAAGTTCTATAGGAATGGTCAATATTCTACTTCAAAGAATGGCCATCATAACATGAATAAAAGGATCCATAACGTATGGAAACCCAAGGAGGTGAATGAAAATTAGGTTCAAAATGGACTACTTGTCATGAAATAATAAGGTACAAGTTTAAGAGTTAAAAACAAATCCTTATCTACTCAAGGGAACAAGAAGATAAAGCAAGATTCTGAGCCAAAAGGAAAAAATGAAGTCAACAATCTAGTCAAAGCCAATTTGATGATGAGGAAGGACTAAAAGTCAAGTAAGTGAATGGAAATATGGGAGTATCTTGAGTTTTGGTACCTTTATTCTCTATATTACAATTGGGTGTCTCTACCTATTCTTCTTAGGAGACATATTTCATATGTATAAGCAAGTGTGTATGCTGTAGGTGATGAATAAAGTATTAAGGTATGCATAATTATTGATTGGTCTTTAAGACCAATGATATTTTGGTATATAATAGATGAGATTATTTTACCAAGCATTGTGTTGATCATTATAAGGTTATTGGTTAATGGGGAGAAATAAGTTCATGAGCTTTCCCATTAGGTTTGTGATGTAAAGCTTCAAGAGTTTTGTTCAAGGAAATTGTTCCTAAAGGCATGTTTTTGTCAATTTTTGATGCTTGTTTTGGAAAGATTAATCATGAATTATGAAGGTAATGTTTGTATGGAGTGTGGAGAGGACTTATCTAAGTTTATTCCATGGGGTCTCATGCAATATATTGTTCACAAGTTGCTTTAATGATCATTTGTTTAGTTTGACCATTTTGCTTAGTGTTCACTACCTATTGAGAGCCCATCTTGAAAAATTGGTGTATTTGAAATATATAAGGAAAACAAAGGATGGATGAAATTTGGATTTGATGTGTCCATGTGAAAAATATTTCATAAAGATCCCATGATTATTTGAAAGTGTTTTGGCATAGTGACAGTGGTATACATAGGGTCTATATGCATAGTTTGACTGGATACAGGTGTCAATTGGTGATTGTTAAAAGTGACTTTGTGGAATATAAAGGTGTGTTGACCTTATAAAGATATGATCTAGGTGGTTTCAAGTCTTAAAGTATTTTTAGGGTAATTTGAAGAATTTTGAAGGCTCTCAAGTATCATAGTCATTGCTTAAATATGAGTAGGTCAAAAACCATTTCATGGTTATATGGGTTTCAAAAGGAGTAAAACCTTAAAAATTGGTCCATTAGTGTGTATTGGTGGACTCAAAGTGTGAGAAAAGTTTTAGGATCTTTCATTAAATGGAAGGTGGTAAGTTGACCTTGTTTATTTTTTAAGCCCTAGGTTTTGCACCATATGAGTTACTGACCTTACAAAAATATTTGAGATCTTAGGTTTCATAATATATTGAAATGGCCAAATGGGTTCTCAAAATATTTTTTATAGTCATATGAAAGTGTATGGTTTGTCTTATGGTTTAGCTTTTGTACAAATGGAGGGTTAATTGGTAGGTCTATTTGTGAAGGATATATAGAGTAGAGGAAGATTTGGATGATTATTCTTATCATGAATAAAGGGGTATATTATTTTACTCTAGATATGAAATTTAAAGTTATGAGGGTACACACACATAAAGTTATGGGCTTTGCAAGGTCTAGGTAGGGCTAATAGGCCTATAAGAAAGGCTAGTATGAAGAAGAGTGATTTTTGGTAATTTTATTCAAAATAAAAAGGCATGGTTATCCATGAATATGTTTATTAGTTTTATTCATCATATATGCTTGAGAAAGAGATTTAATGTCCACTCTTCATTCTATGGGTGGTTTGTGAGAGAAAATTTGGAGGTAACTATGGAATTTCATAATGGTTGGAGATGGTCTAAAGATGTTCAAGGGGTGCCAAATTTAAATTGACTTAGGGGGATTCCCTCTCAATTTTATCAAGGTGTGATCACTCGTATTTTATTCATATTGTTCTTTTCTTTATCATATAGTAGTGCATGGCAAAAAAAAAAGTGTTGTCAATAGACAAGCTTGAAGTAGTCATGGTAAGGAATGGTATACAAAGTGAAAGGGGGATTTTATATCATATCTCAAAGAAGATAAATTATTTATGTTGGATTTGAAAACATTTATATGTCCTCATAATCTTTAGATAATCCCACTTTGTCATTGTGTCAAAGGGGGAGAAAGTGTTTGTAAAGAGAAAGAGTATGTGCATAAGATTTATTGTTAGCTTTGAAAACATTTACAAGAGTTGAAATAAATTACAAATGGATATATTGTTTGTGTTATAAATTATGTCCCTAAGGTTTAAAATAGTATCCATAAGTTGACTTGGATGCATGGTTCTCAATGACAAAGTGTGCCTTAGTGATCATGCATGGATCTTACAGTGTTTACTTGGTTAGGCAAGATGATGGATGTTGGTCATGTGTTGACCATATTTAAAGGGTCATATTAGGGTTTAAGATCTCTTGGTGTACTTTTATAAGTGAAATTAATTCATTAGAATGGTCTCGTGAAGGTCTAGGTTCTCTTAGTCATCTTGGCAAAACATCCTAACTAAGCAGATTGATGACATCAACATTCGCATGTGTGAAGGTGTAATAAAAAAGTGGTCATATGGGTTTGATAATTTATGTGCCTAAATTATGTGTTTAAAATTTTATGTCCTAATATTATGTTTATTAAAACTTATGGTAGTGCAAATTTGTTCTCCTATGTAGATTTCACTAGTTTCCATATTTAGATTTACATTAAAAAGTGACCGTTGGAATTCAAATATTTGAATTTACAGAGGAAAACCAGTCTATAATGTTTTTTAATAAATTTTGATGATTTATGAATTTTATGGTGATATAAAAATAAAATTGATAGATAACTTTAATGGAAATCCAAGAAAAATGATTTGGAGGTTTGACTGATTATACATTTGCATTTATTGATGTCCAAAGTTGACAAGGGTTTGACTTTATTATGAAAGTGACCCAAGGTCATTTTAGTTTTTCTTGATGGTGTTCAGATGTTTCAAGGTTTATTATATATTATAGAGTTTTACACACACTGAATATCATTTATATGGATTTTTGTGGTTTGACCTATCCATCTTCAATATGAACAAATGTTTACAAGTTGATTGTTGGTTTGTTCAAGGTGTTTTCATGTCCAAGGCAAATGATTGATAGGTTTTGCATATACAACAGTGTGTAGTGATGAATTTAATCACTTTAGGGTGTATTATGGGTCATATGGTGAGCATGTATGTGCTTTTAAATGGTCTTATATTCCTAGTTTTAATTAGTGAAGGGCTAAAAGGATGAGTAGGTCTCCATGGACCTATAAGGTCTTCTTAAGGCCTAATTGAAAGGTGATGTTGATTAATGGTGATATATAAAATATATGGATGACCTATGTAGGTAAAAATTATATTATTCTAAGTGTGATATAATCCTTAAGGGTTAAGGTATGTCTTATGGCTGACCAAGTATATGGTGATCAAGAAGGCTCTATAAAGAGCATAAATAATGACGAAGGTTTCTAAAGTTAATATACGAAGAAAACAAAAGTGTGAGAGTGATTGTTTGATGGATTGAAGAGAAGAGTAATTTTATGAATATGTGTATGACCTAAATGTCATATTTATATTTTACAATAGTGTTATTTTAGGTTTGAATATTGAGGATGAGCGAATAAGTATCAAGTGATCCAAAGGTTATTTTGGATGCTTTTCTTATGTGTGAAGGCTTGAAGAAGATTGAAAGGTTGAAAAGAGATGATATTAAATATTTATCCATTAGAATAAAATGTAATCAGATATATAGATGTGTTGATATCATAAGGTGTTGTGTGGGTGCTCAACATCTAAGACAAGTGAATGTTTTTTCATGCTTAGGGGTTGGTGCTCCTTGTGAAGTGGGTGCTTCACTAAAGTCTCTTGTATGTAACTATATTATAGGATTTTAGTCCACCTTTTTGCATAATTGAGATATTTTTTTAATCCCCCATGAGGTTTTTCCACATAATCTATGTCTTATGAGTGTTGATCTTGCATAGTTTCCTTTGTTCATTATAATAACTAGTTTATATGATTCATGAATGCTTATGTCGAGTGGTTAAGAGTTTAAATTTTTATAATTTGAATTGAATTAATTTCATCACTAATTCACCATCCCCCAATGATTTTACCTCTAAAAATGTGTTCCAAGGAGAGCAAAGGGTAATGTGTACTAATAAAGGCCTAATTGAATTAGGTCTCCTTAAGGCCTAAAAGAGGTTTTGGCCTTTTAAGTTGAGTATGACATATTGTAATGAATAATTCATGTATTAAACATGTTATAAGACTTATTTTAAGGTTAATACATGTGTACAAGTGTATATGGATAACCAAAAGGTATATGAGCAAGTGGCTTATATATATACAAGGCATTTTTAGGCCTATTAGTGGGTGTAGAGCGTGCAAGAAAATTAAATAACACATTGTTGAGTAGAAGGAGGTCTTGTAAACCATTAAAGGAGTTTATAATATCTATTATGAATATTTTATAGTGTTTTTACATATGAATATCAAGGTCATATGACCTAATCAGTCTGGAAGAGACCTAGTTGAGCAAAGAAGCCTATAAGGTAGTTTGAGAGAGATAAGATTGTGAAGAGGTAAAGAAGGTGATAATCATATATTGTGTGAGAAACATAGGTTTCTTAAGGTGATCAAATTAATCAAGTTGTTGAGTTGGTTCTAAGTTATCTAGGGGGTTGGTGCCTCCTTGTAGGTTGGTGCTTGCTAAAGCCTAGTTGAGTAGGTGCTTGACTAGTCGGGGTTGGTGATCCATGTGAAGTTGGTGATTCACTAAATATTAGTTTTTATATTATAGTACTATAGTCCATTTGAAGATATAAGTTGGTTTTATTCCCCTTGAGGTTTTCCCACATATGTAATGTGTTATCTGGATTCATGATATTGTATGGTGTATATGCTTTGCTAGATGTTCATATTTATATGAATGGTTCATGTATGATTAAGTGTAATTAAATGAATGTTTTAAAGAAAATTATTATCTCCCAATTATTTATTTTTATTTAAAAAAATAATATCATATGATATCCTTTTAATTAAGCCTAATAGTCTAAATGAGATCCTATAAGCAAGGATGGCTAGTCAGCAAGCTCAAGGTGGTTTCTTTACCAGTAAGGCTTCATTTTTTAATGGGAATAATTATGACTATTAGAGAATCATAATGAAGACACATATAATGTCAATGGTAAAATGACATAAAATAGTCATTTTTGGATGGATACACTCCACCTCCTACATCACCAATTGATGGAATAGGCAAGAAGGAAAGTGAGAGCAATTCCAAGGCATTGAATGCCATTCTATGTGGCCTATCTAAGGTAGAGTTTGTGAATGTGAAGCATCATGATTAAACCAAGGTGATTTGGGATAAGTTTAATAAAATTTATGAAGGAGACACCAAGGTGAAGATGGTTAAATTTTAGACTTGTTAAAGGGAGTTTGAAAGTCTAAGTATGAAGGAAGATGAGAGCATTATATCCTACATGTTAAGGGTTGATGAAGTTGTCAATGTCATTAGAGGATTATGATAAGTGAAAGAGTCTACAGTTGTTCAAAAGGTATTGAAATCACTAACTCCTAAGTTTGATTCTAAGGTATCTATAATAGAAAAGATGCAATATTTGGACAAGCTGGAGATGGATGGGCTTCATGGCATCTTGATTGCCTATCAGATGAGAATAAATAAAGGAAGACCTCATAAAATAAAATTAAATTAAAATATGAATAGTCAAAATATTAGAAGGTCAAGGATGAGTATGATTAGATGTTGATGATGATTAAATAATAGCCATGTTTGTTAGGAAATTGAGGTTTAGATCTGGTAAGTACAAGGGTAACTTGACTTTAAAATGTGGTAAGATCCGTCACTTTGCATCTAAGTGTCCTAACAAGGATAAGACTATGCATGATGAAGAAAATGATGAACACCATAAAGATGATAAGAATATCTATAAGACTGATAAAAAAAAGAAATATTTCAAGTATGAAGGTGGGAAAGGGTCATTTAAGAACAAGAGAAGTTCCTATACCAAAAAAGATAATAACTCATAAGATGGAAGTGACATAAGAACATGTGTACATTAAGTTCATGTAGATCTTGGAATATCCTAAGTTTGTGTTGTTTTAAGTTCCCTATAGAAATGGGTGACTCTATTAGGTTTCATGGAGACACTCTTCAGTTAGTAGAAGCATGGTGGATGCTTAGTTTTAGGGAGAGCTATTCAGGTTATTCATAAGGTCCAAATATAGTTATTAACAAGCATATAAGAGTTATGAAGACAAAAGGGGAGTTTGGTAGCTCTAAGTTATCTTAAATTTTGAGAATAGTTTCCAAAGAGGGAGAATGAGTGGTTCTAGAATTTTTAACATGTATGACCATTTATCCTTAATGTCAAAGGGGGAGAAAGTTTAAGAAGGGATATTGATTAGAATAGGGTAGATGATAATGATTAGGTTGTAGTATGTTTGTCATCAATGACAAAGGGGGATTTTGTTGAGAATTGTTTTCATTGATGTCAAGGTTTATTTCACTTATGCCAAAGTGCATTTGGTGAAGATACATGGTAAGTGGTCTTTGAGGTATAAGATTATGTGCTTGATGTGACAAGGAATCCATGTGATAAGATATAATCTGAAGGCAAAAGAGAATTTGAAAGCAACCTAATGTATCTTCTATTGGTTGATGTCATGGTTAAAGTTAGTTTGAATTTTTCAATGTTGTCACAAAGAGGTATGATGGTCAAGTGAGCATTGAAACACAGTTATGAGGCTCTTGGTCTACATGAGGTCATGAGAGAATGTTAATCAGAAAGAGATTATTGTAGTGGTGTGAGAGTGTTTTTTGAAGAGTGTTCTTGTATGATATTTTTTGATAATCATGTAAGGAGTTTAAGCAAGGTGTAGAGGCATTAAGGAGAGTTTCAAGGTGAGACTATAGGGGTAAGACCTTCAATCAAAGTCTATCATTAGACTAGTCTTAGACCTTGCCTAGTCTAATGAGATATCATGATCTATTATAAAGGAATTTGAAGTATGTATGATAGCATTTAATCATCTATGATTTTTTTTTAGTATGTGATAATCATGGAGAGTATATAAAAGAAGCATGAAGGCCAGTTTTAAGATCTAATGTGGTTTGTAGGTCAAGGTCTAAGTCATCAAAGAGAGAGTGAGTGTGGCCTAATGAGAATTCATGATCAGAGTTCAGAGTATTTGAGATTATTTACAAAATTTCATAGGTGATGTATGTTTTTTCAAGTGTGTACATGTAGTTTTAAGTCTTAGCTTGAAAGGAAAGGCATGCAAAGTGGTTTTTATGTCTCTCAAGTGCACATAATGAAGGATTCTAAACCTGAAAAGGATTTTCTTGTGTTAATTATCTCTGAAAAACTTTATATGGTAACCTAATATATTCATGGTATATGGGTAAGGATCCTATATCAAAATTCTAGACATGTGTTTTTAGATTGAGGAGTTATGCTTTATGAATGATTGTTAAGAATAGAAGTAGGTTTAAAACCTTTTAAAAGCTTAATAAGGACCTGATGTTGAAGATGTTGATCAAAAGTTCCCATAATGTATTTGTATGCTTATTTAATCTATTGGAGGCTATATTAAACTCTCCCAATCACCTCCAAGTGTGATTGAGTTGTCAGGTGTGCGAGTAAATCCTACATAAAAGTGCTAATTTATAATTTTTTTGCTATAACAGTAAAAGTTGACCAAGTCAAAGTATGTAAATGGATGGAGGATGAATATTTAGACTCATTTTTCATGTACATGAAGGTTTAACTACAATATCTAACCCTTAAGTATGCTAAAGTGGTCATCCAAGCTAGCTAGTCGGTAACAAGCCTAATGGTGGAAATAGTGAAAAACCCAAGTAGTTATGAGAAGATGTTTAGGAATGTGTTATCATGATAGAGTGATGAGAAAAAGTGAATGGATATGATTTTATAATATATTTTTTGTCCTATTTATTCTTTGTCTAAATATTTGAAGTTAGGTATAGTGGTTAAAATGATGACGCCAAAATGACTTGTCTAGCTCAGTGAGGACTGTGTGTAATAAGGTCAGCAAATTGGTTTATAAGACCAATAGTTGTCACTATACCATATGATTTTTATGTTTCAATAAGTTTTGGATATGTCATTGGATCATGTTCATGCATTGGAAGTATTTGAAAGTGATCATATAGGTGTTGAAGGTCAATATCATCATGACGGTGCTTTAAGGTAAACTAGTAGTTTTGAGTAATCAAGTTGTAGTGATGAGTTTGTTAGAGGTAAAATCACTCAGGGGGGTAGGGGTTAATTATTGATGCAATAAAATAAACTTCAATTCCAATCCTTCAAACTCTTAACCATTCAATATAAGCATTCATGAGGCATATAAACCATTCATTGTAATGAACAAAGAAAATAATGCAAGATCAAAGCTCATAACACATGAATTATGTGGAAAACCCTCATGGGGATAAAACCCACTCTAAATCCTAAAAACACATGGACTAAAGTCATATAAGAGATCAAAAAATATATACTTTAGTGAAGTACCCACTTCACAAGGAGTACCAACCCCTAAGTATGGACAAACACCCACTTACCCTAGATGTTGAGCACCCACACAACACCTATGATATCAACACCTACATAAATATTATTGAATTTAAATCATATGGATCAATAATTAATAACCACTCTTTTCAACCCTTTATACTTTCTTAAGCCTTCACACATAAGCAATGCATTCAAAACAAGCTTTTGGATCAATCTACACTTCTTCACTTATCTTCAACCATAAACCCTATAAAACACTATTAAAACATTAAAAACATGACCAATAGGTCACATTCATATCTCTCACACTATGTTTCTCTTCGATTCATCCACCAAGCTTACTCACACTACTCTTTTATTTGCTCATTCTCTCTAGAAACCTTCATCTTTATTTTTTATCTTTATAGAGTATTCATATCACCATCTCCTTGGTCAGCCATAAGACATTACTTAACCCTTAAGGATTATATACCACTTGTAAAAAATATAAAAACCACCTAAATAGGTTAACCATATAATTTATATAACTTAAGCAACAATACCTTTCAAATAGGCCTAAGTATCCCTTTTAAGTCCATGAAGACCTATTCATCCCTTTAACAGTTCATTGAGTAAAATTAGAAACACAAGATCACTTAAACACACATATGTCCATGAAACATGACCCCTAAGACACCCTAAAGTGATTACTTTCATCACTACACACATTTGTATATGTAAAACCATTCAATCATTTGCATTGTACATGAAAACACCATGAACGAACAAATAGTCAACTTCCAATCAATGGTTCATACTGAAGATTGATTGGTCAAACATCCAAAATCCATATATATGATCATTAGGGAGAATAAAATACTCTAAAATATAAAATTAACCATTAAAAATCCAAACACCATCAATAAAAACACAAGCACCCTTCTTGGGTCACTTGAAGAAGAAAGTCAAACCCTTGGTCAACTTTAAGACATAATAAATGCAATTGTGAAACTAATAAAACCTCCTAATAAACTTTAATGGATTTAAATAGAATTTATTTACCACTTTTATTTTCACTTCATCATCAAATTCATCCATCATCAAAAGTTATAATCAAAACACTGCAGTTTGGTTTTCCTTTGTAAAATTCAAATATTTGAATTCCAACAGTCACTAAAAATGCAAATTTCAGTATGGAAATAATGAAATAAGTCTGGGAGAGAAACTTTGAACTATCATCAATTTTAATAGAAATTATTTCAAGTCATGAAATTTAGAACACATGCTCTAAGCATAAAATTGAATAGACCCATGTGACCACTTTCTTCTAACACATTCACACATGTGAATTCTAACATCATCAATCTACTTAATCAAGAAACTCTACCAAGATGACTAGGATAACCTAGACCTTCAAAAGAATACATAAATGGATTATTTTCACTTATAGAAATACACCAATCAATTATTACACCCCATAGGACCCTTTAAACATGTTAAACACATCATCAACATCTATTACCTTGCCTAACCAAGATAATACTACAAGATCCATGCATGATCACTAAGGCACACTTTGTCATTGACCTACTGGCTTAATTAACACCTCATGAACACTCTTGGCCACCTTGGTACATCATTTAAAACACCTCAAAAATATCCTTCTTTGTCATTGATGTCAACATTTATAAACATAAAAACAAAGCTATGCACATACTCTTTCTCCCTTTAAAACAATTTCTCCCACTTTGACATAATGATAAAGTAGGATTACCTACTAATCCTGATGACTTTTAAATGTTTTCAAAGCCAAAATAAAGAAGGGAAATCCTCTAAGATATGATATAAACTCCCAATATCACTATGCATACCATTTATTACCATGACTACCTCAAGCCTATTTGATCAAAATAACAATATATTGTATTAAGCTTCATAAACAACAAATACATGAACATATAAATAAGCCTAATAATGCTCATAATAGTCCTATAAACTATGAAGAGAAAATATTATAATAACCATTCAAAATATTCTAATGTCATCATTGACTAACTTATTCTAACTAACTTATTTTATACATGGTTGTTTTATATAATAAAAAACCACTTATTTATTAAAAATGTATGAATTAATAATCTAACATTATCCCCCTTAATTCATCATGGTTTGGAGAGTACAATAGAGGAAACTTATGAATGCCTCAATTTATGAATACATTTTCACATTGATCTTGAGTGGGGTAATACTGGAGCTGGATATTGTGATGTTGAACATGTTCATGTATGAAATAGACTTGAACTTCAATGTGATTCATGCATTCATGAAACATTGGGTTTTGAACAAGTTTAAAAACACCTTGATTATCACATTTTAGAACTATTGTTTGAGTTTTTGGAACTCCCAATCCTTCTAGTATGTGATGTAGCCATATCACCTCATAAACAACTCTTGCAGTGTGATATTCTACCTTAGTAGAAGAATGAGAAAAAAGTTTTGCTTCTTGCTCCCCCATGAGATTAGACCAGATTCAATAAGGAATAAAAATATAGAAGTGGATTTCCTATCATTAATTGAACCTACATGATTTGCATCCATATATCTAGTTAATAAAAACTTATCATCTTCTTTTATGCTAGGCCATAATCCATTGTTCCTTGAAGATATCTCAATACCCATTTAGCTAATTTTCAATGGCTCACTGCTAGCTCCTACATGAATCACGAAATATATTTGATAGCATAGATGATATCTAACCTAGTATATGTAAGGTAGATGAGAACTCCAATCAATTGGTGATAAATATTAGCATCTACTAGCAGTGATAGATCTAAGTGAGATAACTGAAGTCTTGTCTCCATGGGTATAGCCATTTTTTTGCAATCCATCATCTGAAACCTCTCAAGTAATGCCTTGGTGTACTTAATTTGAGACATGAATATTTGGTGACATATTTTCCATACTTCCAATCTAAGATAGTAGTGCAGTATCCTAATATCTATCATGTCAAACAATCAATTAAAATCACTCTTTATTAATCAATTATCTTCACTGACCTGCTAGTGATGACTAGATCATCGACATAAACAACAATAATAATAATTTCCCCTCCTTGATTTTTGAGGTAAATATTGGGATCATATGGATTTTTCTTAAATCCATGCTTCATGAGATGCTCATCAATTTTTATATACCAAGCTCTAAGAGCCTATTTGAACCCATACAAAGATTTTATGAGTTTGTATACTTTTTGTTCTTGCCCTGATGTGACATAACCCTCCGGTTGAGTCATATAAACCTCTTCCTATATATCTCCATTTAATAAGGAAATTTTGACATCTATTTGAAGAATGTTCCAAATAAACTATGCATCCATTGCAAAGATCATTCTGATTATCTTTATCTTAGCTGTAGGAGCAAAAGTCTCCTCATAGTTTATACCTTTTATTTGAGCATAACCTTTTACTATGAGTCTTGCCTTGTGTTTGTCTATACTTCCATCTTCTTTGTATTTGGTCTTAAAGACCCATTTGAAAATTATAGGTTTCTTTCCTAATGGAAGATCAACAAGCTACCATGTGTCATTCTTTATGAGAGACTAAAATTCTACATCCATGGCATCTTTTCAAGGTTTAGACTCTAGGGCTTCACAAACTATAAAGGGCTCAAATATTTTTGAAACTATGCTCATTAAGGCCAAATTCACCTCTTGACAAGCCATACTATGAGTCTTCGGTCCTATAGATGAAGTGTTTAGAGGTCCATCCAATTTTTCATCTTGAATTTTACTTATATACCATTTAGGCATAAATTTAATAGTTGTAGACTGTGATAGATATTATGATTGACCTTCACCACTATTTTCATATAAAAATATTATAGGTCTAGTGCCTGTATTAGATGTATATGTGGAAGATTAATTGACTTAACCTTTTTCATCAAATACTACATCCATGATGATAAGAACCTTCATAGTTTCTAGATCAATGAGTCGATATGATTTTGACTCTTTACTATAGCCCAAAAAAATACATTCCTTGATTTTTTTATCCAATTTTTTTATTTTCTTCTTTGGGATATGAATATATGATTTAAAAACAAAAACTTAAAGATGATAGACTTTTGGCTTTTTCCTAGTCCATGCTTCCTATGGTGTTATTCCATCAAGAGCCTTAGTGGGTGACCTATTCAATAGATACACAACTATCATACATACTTTTGCCTAATATGAATGAGGCAAGTGTGCATCCTCATCCATGCTTAGAAACATTTCTACAATGACATGGTTATGTCTATCTACAACACCATTTTATTATGGTGTGTAAGGATCAGTGTATTGGTGATGTATTCCATGTGCTTCAAGGTATGTAATAAAAATTTTAATAGTGTATTCTCCCCCATGATCTAAGTGGAGGGATTTGATTTTGTGACCAATTTCATTTTCAATAAAAGCCTTAAATTCTTGGAAGGCTTGAAAAGCCTAAACTTTAGGATTTAATAATAAAACCCACATTTTGCAGGAATGATCATCAACAAAGAGTTGAAAATACTTGTATCCTTTCTAGCTAGCAATCATAGGTATATATAGATCCATGTGCATCATATCAAGTGGATACAGAGGCTAATATTCACTTTTTCCAAAAGGAGCTCTATGTTGTTTACTAGCTAAACAAATAGGACCAATATTCGAAGGATATTGGAGTGTGGGAAGACCTCTGACCATATTGTGTTTGTTTAATTCAAGAAAATACCAATAACTCAAATGACCATATCTTTTATGCCATAGCTGAGATTTATTTGTATTGTGTATAATAAGTGCTTGATGATCTTTATATACAACATCAAGCTAAATAATTTTTCCTATATTTGAAGCTCATGCAATAGTTTTAAATCCTCATTTCTTGATAAGGCAAAAAAATCTACCATCTTTGTGACCAAATTCAACTTTGAGATTGTGATCAAGAAGTTGATTAAAAAATAAGTTCTTAGTGAGTCCTAGTACATGTAAGACATCTATGATTGTGTTAGTTTTGTGACCAAGTTGTAAAGAAACATCACCTCTACCCTAAATAGCGTGTGATGAATCATCACCAAGAGAGACATTTCCCTAAGATCTTGATTGGTGTAAAGTGGAAAACCATTCTTTTTGTCCTATCATGTGCCTTATGGCACCAAAATCAACATACTGATAGAATTTAATGAATAAGGTTATTCATCTATTTATGTGGTAAAGATGTGATTATATTATAAAGAATGATCATCCTTGACAACATTCCCATGCTGTTGTTTCTTCTTCTAATTCAATTTGGAATGGGGTTTTAACTTTGATGAATTTTGTGAAGTGGATTTCTTGCTAGATGATCCCTGTGTGAATGTATTATACCAGTAGTGTTTTAGGTCATGCCCTATCTATAAAAAAAATAAAATAGACCCTCCTAGGAATGAGGTTTGTTCCCATATTGGTTTTGTTATTTATTCTAATTAGGATTCTATTTAGATCCCTTCATTAGTTTCTTTCCTTTCTGAGAGGAGGCAAGTGCATGCTCTTCATCAGGTTCCTCTAAAATTTGTATGGATTTTTCCTATTGCAACATGTTAATCAATGAGACAAAGGTTGGTTTATGACCTATGACATTAAATGTGGTCACAAAATTTTTTTATGTGGGGGGTAGTGCTCTTAGGATAATGGGGACTAAAGAGTCATTTGATACCATTTCACCCAATTATTCGAATAAAGCCTACAATGTTGCAACTCTATGAAGAAAAGCCTCTAATTTTTATTCTAGTTTCAACTTGAGAGAATATATTTGGCTCTAAAGATGAATAATATGAATTTGATTATTTGCTTCATATATTATTTAAATCTTATCCCAAGCATCCTTAGTAGTAGTGGCATTATGGATATGGGGTTGTACCTCATATGAGACTCTAAACATGATGATTAGCTTAACATTATGATTGGATTTGTCAAAATTTCACTATTGATTAGTGTTAGTAGCATGTCAAGTCCATATTCCATCAACTATAGTCCATATTTCCTCAAATTCCAAAAGTGTTTTAATTTTGGTTTTTCAGGCTGCATAATTATCACCTCGAATAAGCTGTGTGTCTGGCAAAACAAAACATGGTCTCTTTCCAGCCATATGTGCAAATCTAATAAAACTAAATAAGGGTGATGGAGTGGTTCCTTATCACTTCAGGTTTAAATTTTTCCCTTTATTATACTATCATTTTTGGATATCAATCATTTCTTTATACATGCCTTTCTTGTATACCCATGGGTACATGGAAGAAGTTCACCTTTTTTATAAACCTAATGGTACATGAAAGAAGCATGAACATACATGAAATAAATTGATATATGGTACTTATATAGTAATAAAAAATGTTCATCCAATCATTATCACATGCTTAGATATATTTTTGCATATGCACATGTAACTTTGCTATATACTTAGACATACCACCAGTCAGGATTTATGTCCTTCAATTGAAATGAATGGGTAAATGGAGGGAAGGCTATGAATATATCTAAACCTTATTACTCTATAATTATTTAAAGGGTTAATGCCCAAACATAATTATGGTTGCTATGATAGGCTATAGATGCAATAGTTCAAATCATGATGACATTACCTGTGAACATGAATTAGAGGTATCGTTTGGATGGAACGCCGTGAATGATATTTTTACAATCCCATTGATTTTATAAGGCACATATTTTATTTTTTCCAATTATATTGAGTTTTTAAAATAAAATTCAATTTTAAAATTAAAATTAATGGAAAATTAAATCCATTAGGCAAAAAATAAATAATCTTTTTTTGTAATTTTACCTTTTACTAGTAGTGGGATTTTGAAACTAGCACCTATTTTGTTCAAAAGATTACTTTGACACTTGGGCTATTGAGAGTTTATAATTTTATAATAAATTAATTTTAATTTTAATTTTATTTTGAAAAGAGTGATTATTAAACTTAAAAAATTAGACCTTAGTTCAGCGCTCCATTGAAAATTTTGAGTTGGCAGGAAATATGACTTAATCAACAACACTTTGTCTTATACAAAACACATGAAACTAGCTGATTTGAAACAATCCAAAAGATGTTATGTATTTGTGCAAAACCATATATCATAGTTTTATAATAATTATCATCCAAAAATTAACCACCTATATAAATCAAATTTTATCCATCATCTTCGTACTGTTGGTTATGTGGAAAAAACTATACTATTGATCATTCATCTCCTAATAAAATATGATTTCATCAACTTTAATTGAAGTAAAAGGATATCTGTCATCCTTCCTATGTGTGATTTAAAAACAAAAAATTTTCATCTCTGAGTTAGGATTTATGTGAAAAAAATAGAATCTGATTTGGATGACCATACGACCGAAAAAGTGTAAAACAGTGACTGCAAGGCTAAATAGAAATTTGTTGTCTTCCAATCTTCTAAAAAACTATAAAAAATAGTGGAATTTCATATGGATGGCATACAAAACATGAAAAACTTAGTTTCAAATGCTTGTAAGAACTTTTAGACTCCAAATTGACCTATATGGCTGGATATGGCCAAAATACCATATGGCTATACTACAAAGGAGAGTCAAATACCAAAAAAATGCTTCCAATGGCCCAAAAACTTATATTACCTTGTCAAAAATTAGTTTTTAAAATTCAAAATTGATTAAAAATATTAAAATAATACCTGATCAACCTCTCACATGCCTATGAAGAGTTGTACAGCCTGTAGTGAAGAAAATAATATGGCTTGGTGAATAGATTAATGTCTCTAATTTACCAATTTTCTTACTAATGCTCTAAGTGCAATCTAACTTGCACAATGATTAGTTTATCAAATATTTGGCTCTAATAATTCATTTATCTGATATTGGATCCAAGAAAAATAACAATATATTGCATTAATGTTCATAAATAATAGATACATTAATGTATGAATAAGCCTAATACTGCTCATAATAGTCTTATGAACAAGGATGAGAAAATATTATACTAACCATTCAAAATATTATAATATCATCATTGACTAAATATTCTAATAACTGACCTATTTTTCCACATGGTTATTTTATAAAATAACAAACCACTTATTTGTTACAAATGAATGAATTAATAATCTAACAACCTGCTCATTAACAACACTCTTCTTTGACCATAAACTAATATATGAAGAAGAAACACACAAGAGTACCAAAAACTGATTGAAACCACCTTAAGAACACTAAGTGGGACCCCCCTAAGTAACCTAAACTTAGGCACCCCTTGAACACCTTGAAACCATCTCTAACCATGATAAAACTTCATAGTTGTCTTCAAATTCTCTCTCACAAGCCACATATATAATGAAGAGTGGACATTCAAGCTCTTTATCAAACATATATAATGAAAAATCCAAGTAAGAAACATATTTAGGTACATTGAAGCTCTTTATCAAACATATATAATTGAAAAATCCAAGTAAGAAACATATTTAGGTATAACCATACCTTTGTCTTTTGGATAAAATGACCTAAAAGTTCATTTGAATCACCTAGCCTTATCTAGACTCCTTGTGGCCCTACCTAAACTTTGTAGAGCCCATAACTTCCTATGTATGCACCTTCATGACTTGAAAATTCATATATGATTCACACTCATATGATCCCCTCATGCATGCCAATTTTCATTATCCAACTCTTCCTCTACATAATATCCCCTTCACAAATTGACCTACCAATTAGCCCTCCATTTGGATAAATGCTTAACCATAGAACAAACCATACACTTCAATGTGAATGTAAATCAATTTATGAGTACCCATTTATCCATTTAAATTGATTAAATATCCTCAAACCTCAAATCCTTTAAGAATGACACTAACCCACATGGGCTAAAATACTAGGGCATCAATAAGAGACATGGTCAACTTACCATCTTCTAGTCAATGCCAACTCCTAAAACTTCTTTAACACCTAGAGGTAACAAAATCACACTGTTGGACCAATTATTTAAATCTAACTCCTTGGGGAACCCATAGAACCATGAAATGGCTTTTGGCTTACAAGCCCTTAAGTAAAGACTGTCATACCCAAGAGCCATAAAAAATATTCAACTTTCCTTCAAGAGGCCTTCAAAGCTAGAAACCACCTAGAGAAAAAATATATGAGATCAACACAACATTATATGTCATAAAATCACCTTGAACACTCACCAATCTCAATTTGACACTTTGAACTAGTCATTCTATGCTTGTAGACCCTGTGTATACACCTGTCAATATGCGAAAACACCTTCAAAATGTCATGATATAATTTTTACATTTCAAAGGCACCTTATACACATTGTACAATCAAATTCAACTGGTCTCAACTCTCTCATGCCTTTAAAAACCCCAAATGCACCAATTGTATATGATGAACACACACTAGGTAGTGAACACTAAGTAAAATGGTTGAAAATAATAAATGATAATTAAATCTTCATGTGACCAATCCAATGCATGAATCCCCATGGATTTCACTTAGACACATCCTCTTCACACTCCATACCAACCTTACCTTCATTATTCATGATGAGGCCTCTTGAACCAAGATTCAAATATTGACAAGAACATGCTTTCAGGACTAATCTCCCTAAATAGGTTTTTTGAATCTTTTCACCACAAACCTCTAGATAAAGCACATGACTTTGTTTCTCCCCCTTAACCAATGACCTTCTATTGATTTATAAAGAAGGAGATGAATCTCAAGCTTTGTCTTAGATATTAAAATGTTATTGTTGACCAAATTTGACCCCATGTCAAATTTGGGTCAACCCTTACTATTTTAAACTTTTAGAGAAATTTTTATAAGTCATATGGGGTCATATATTATCCTACATGTCTCATTTGCCCTTTCCCTAGTCCTTATTGAAGCTCATTCTCCTGGTACTGGCCTAATAAACAAAATTAAACATTGGTAAAACTTAGTAAAAGGATAAATTTATTTTATAAATGTCTTAAAATTTTCTTTGATAGGTTTCAATGTGTTTACAAGTCATAAATTGACCACTTGCTAGTTTCAAGTGCCAAAAAGGTCATTTGACCACCTTTTAGCTTGATTAAACAACTTTTGAAGACTTTAAAATTAAAATTTTTATAACTAAGGTGGATGAGAATGTGGATGAGGTCAAATGATTTTAGAATCATGTCAGGTGGTAGTTGAAAGTCTGTTATGATCATGCAATGGTAGTTTTTCCTCAAAAATAGGCCCCTTTGGGCACTTGTACAGACTTTTCAATTCCACCAATAGTTTAAAACATGGTGGAGTGACTCTTCACTTCCCCAAATGTAATTTAAATGTTTTTATTTCAAGGAAAATGCAATAAAATTCATCTAAAACTTCTTTTCATCTATTTTCCATTGGCAAGCCAAAGAAGGACAGATTCAAGCACTCATTATGGAAGCTACAAGTGGAATTGGAAAGAGAGATTCTATGGGTGGATTTTAATATAATTTAAATTAATTTTGATAATAATAATTTTCAATTTGGTACCACCTCCTTTATGAAAAATTTTTTACACTCGAGGTAGCTTTTTATGCCTATTCAACCATGAAGGGGTCTCTTTTGAATATGTTTCAAATTTTCTTGCTTTGAATTTATGGAATGGTTTGTTTCATGTGATTACACATGTTTTTAAAGACATTATTATTCTTTTTTTGTGTTTACAACTTACAACTCCTCTTTCAATGCCTTTAAGGGAGAATTCCAAATTATGCTTGTTTCCCAAGTTTGTAGTCATGGGTGTAGAACCTAAGTTTTTGCAATGTGGAAGGAAAATATTAAAGATGTCCAATATGTTTGATTTCATGTTTTAAAGTTGTTCCATTCAATTCTATTTTGAAAATATCAGTCAACCCCTTCAATCTAATTTGTCCAATTTTCCTTGTTCACTACCTTGATTAGCAAAGTGTGCTCACGGTCACATTCTATAAAAGTTCAAGAGGATGTACGAAGGTAAAAATGATGGGAAACATGGTAAATTTCATGTTTTAAGATCTAAAATTCCCAAGAACCATGGTGTTCATTCCATGAGAGTTGGAATGCTATGCAAATAGGAATTTTCACTTCAAACAGTGAGTTGACTGTATTTGGTCCTATAAACCCCAAATGGACCAAATAGAGATTCTTGAGGTATTTTGAGATAAAATATGAAATGAAAAAATAACTCATTAATGGTATTGGTTATTTAACGTAATATCCCTATCTATAAACAACACTCATGCCAAATTTGAAATCCAAAGGAGGAGTAGAGGTGGAGTTTGAACAAGCTTAAAAGTTGCTAAAAATCACTAAATTGTGATAGTGAACTCTACAGGAGTTGATGAAATAGGTGACATTTCAATTCAAAGTGAAGGTTATAGATATTCCATCCAGATTTATCAATACAAAATATTTCAAATGGTAATCATGATCCAAGATAATAAGCCCAAGGTGAAATTTGATGTTTTGAAACCTCTCATGCAAACCCCTTATCCATATAGGTTTGGGAACACTCACAGTCATGGTTGCAAATAGTGAGGTAAAAGGTTATGTTTTTGGCCTTAGTTGATAGTCCAAGGAAAATAAGATTATTTTTGATCCCAAAACATTCATAGGAGGTTAGAGCATACCCAAAAAAGTCTCAAATCCCTCAAGAGCACCTACAAGCTCCTAAATCCATGAAAACATAGTCAGTCAAAAGTGTATGTTGTCATTAAGGACAAAGTGGTTTACCTTGTACTATAAGGGATTGTGTGGATGAAATTTGGCCAAGAAAAATTAATGGTGACCTTAAGGAACCCATATAAAACCTAAATATACCTAATACAAGTGTGGAAAAAGCTAGATTAACTTGCAGGCCTATGAATTGTTACCTACAATAGTACTGATAGGATAGTGGGTAGTTTTAGGTCCAAGAGGATATATGAATCTTGGTAGGGTGAATAATGAAGATAAAAAAAATGAAAATTAGTTCAAAATTACTAGATGATACTTGGTAAACATCCACCCTAATGCTAAGATCATAAGAATGCACCTACAAGCATGACAAATGGTCCCAGTCGAGTCAAGGCAGGGGTGTTCCCCATGAGGACCTAGACATGGAGTTGATATGGTTTTAGGATTTTTAACATAATATCAAGCATGAATATGGTATATTACCTATTTAACATATGATAAAAGGTCCACAAGCATAAAATAATCTCAAATAACCACCTACAAGTAAGGATTCTAGTGTCTCAGTCTAAACAAATAGTGAGCCTAATCTTGGGAATAGGTCATGAACTAGTGCAAAAAAATTGAAATATAAATTATAAAATTTATGGAGGATCACTAATATTATTTTAAATCACCAAATTAGGTTTTACTAGGTGCAAAAGGCATGAATAAGCTCCAAATCACCTACATCCAGTATGTTAAACAAGAGTTCCTCTCCTTTGCAGTCATAGGCCTAGTTCTAGGTTTCAAAGGCATGGAAGGTGGTTAAAGGTAAAGTAGAGTAAAAAATGGATTCAATACACCATGGAAGGCATGAATGACCCCCAACATTCCATAATAAAACTCAATGCCATCGCTATAACCTACAAACATAGTCATCCTACCCACCTCACAACTTGCTTTGTTCATAAAGTCTTCCTTGGAAATGGTCTGAGTTGGATGGTCAAATGGAGGAGTTAGGTTCCCAAAATTGGTATATAATACCATAAATAACTAATTAATATTATAAAATGATCAATTTTCCAATTCTAATATTGAAAACTCTCTTTGTTTTTCTCAAAGTAGGGGTTGTCTTAGCATGTATAAAGGTGACAATTTTGGGGAAAATGGTGAAATTGGTAACCAATAAGAAAGTAGACCTTAAATGACGGTTATATAATCTTGGAAACACAAAAAAACTTTTTAAAACCTTTATATAAGGTCTGAATTATTAGGTGTGGAGCCTGATTATCTTCTAGGATCAAAGGTCAAAAATTTGATGTTATTTCAGTCAGGTTTTAGATCTGATTATTTGTATCTACGATGGCACAGGGGGTTTCAAGGGGGGTTACCACACTTAAAGAGTATGGTAGGAATATCCCCCTATTGGGGGGTCTATAGGATGCATGCCCTGATGGGGGTTGGGGACAATGCCCTTGAATTGAAATTTTTATTAAAATTGCCTTGTAAAATTATAATTTTGTAGTCAATCTAGGCCCTCAATTAAAGGTTTATAGATCTGATGGTAAGGTTATGTTTAAGTGTTTTTTCCCTAAAATGTATTACTACATGTCTTAGATGAAAGATGAAACATATTGTACATAAAGAGGAGGCAGATAAGGTAGAGAGCTATAACATGTTTTGTTGCAAGATTTATTTCTCCCTTGTATTGATGTAAATAATATACTGGACAAGTTTGGTGGATGTAGCATATCTTAGGTGAACCATGTTAAATATTGTGTCTCTTATTTTGTGCATGTTTATTATTATTATTACATGGTTTATTGATTTTTTTCATAGTTTCTCTTATATGCAATTTGGGGATAAATATGTGTTTTATTTTATCCTAACAAGTGGTATCAGAGCAAAGGTTCTATTTGCATAATTTTAAATCATAAGAAGAAAAGGATTTGAACTCAAGTGGGAGCTATGTCAGATAAAAATAAATATAAGGTGGATAAGTTCAATGGACATAACTTTGGATTGTGGAAGATGTATATGGAGGATTACCTTTACTAGAAGGACCTATATTTACCATTGGGAGGGCAAGCCAAGAAGCCATCGACAATGTCAGATGAAGCTTGGGAACAATTAGATCAAAAAGCCCTTGGAACCATTGGTTATGACTTGAATCTTTTGTATCATTCAACATATCATAATAAAAGACAACAAAATGTTGTATGAGCACATTAGGCAATTTATATGAAAAACCCTCTACCTCAAATAAAATATTTTTGATGAAAAAATTATTCAATATGAAAATGTCTAAAAATAGTTCAATACCAGATCATTTAAATGAGTTTAACAAGGTTACTAGTTAGTTACATTTCATAATTATTGACTTTGATGATGAATTTATGGCTTTTCTCATTCTTTGTTCCTTACTTGAAATCTAGAATAGCTTGGTAATGGTAGTAAGCAACTTTGTGTCTAATAATTCTAAACTAAAGTTTGAAGATGTGGCAGGTGTTATCCTAAGTGAGTAAATGTGAAGGGAAAGCATGGGCGAAACATCTATATCTATAAATTCATTAACATTGGAGAATAGAGTAAGGCAAAAGAATAGAAGAAGAGGAAATTATGGAAAATCAAAAGGGGTGCAAGATTTAAATCAAGAGTCAAGATAGAATGTTGGATCTATGGTAATCCATGATACACAAAGAAAGAGTGTTGGTTTTGAAAGGATAAATTGATTAAGGACCAAAATGAAGGTAATAGAGAAGCAAATTTAGTAGGTGATGTACTACAAGATGCTCTTATACTTTTTTTCAATAATATTGCTAAATCTTGGGTTTTAGATTTAGGTGCTTCTTTTCATACTACCCCTCATAGACATTCTTTTATAGATTGCATTCAAGTTAATTATTAGAATTTTTACCTTGGTGATGATGAAACTTGTATTACTATTGGAAAAGGAAGTGTTCAAGTTAAATTATAGAATGGAAAAACTTGGGTGTTAAAGGATGTAAGGCATGTTCTAAGATTGAGGAGAAATTTGATCTCTATAGGGTAGTTGGGTAGTGAGGGTGGTATGGTCACAATTACAAATAAATCATGGAAGGTTACAAAGGGTTCCTTAGTGGTTGAAAAAAGTGAGAAAGTAGGCACTTTATATTTGTCTATAGATAATGTTAGTTTATCTTGTGTTGTAGCTACTACAGGTAAAGACACAACATTGTGGCATTACAAACTTGGCCACATGAGTGAAAAGGCAATGAAGACCCTCCATGCAAAATATAAACTACTAGGTCTAAAATAGATCTAGAATTTTTTGAGAACTACATATATGGGAAACAAAAATGTGTGAAGTTTCTTAGGGTTGGACCAGCCAAGAAGGAGAAAAAATTAGAGCTTGTGCCTACAGATGTATGGGGACTAGCTCAAGTATCTTCACTTGGTGGTTCTACTTATTACATTACATTTATTGATGATGCAACTAGAAAGATTTGGGTATACTTATAAAAAAGAAGTCTGATGTTTTTGATCTATTTAAGAAATGGAAGGATTTAGTTGAAAATGAAACAGGTTTAAAACTAAAATGTCTCAGATTAGATAATGGAAGTCAGTATTGTAATAATTATTTTAACAATTAATATTCAAAAAGTAGAATTCATAGACAAAAAATAGTTCCAAGAACACCATAATAGAATGGTGTGTCAGAAAGAATGAAAATAACTATTATGGAGTGTTCTAAATGCATGAGATTGCATGCAAGTTTCTCTTTGCAATTTTGGGTAGATGTTGTCTCAGATTAGATAATGGAGGTGAGTATTGTAATAATTATTTTAACAATTACTATTCAAAAAGTAGAATTCATAGACAAAAAATAGTTCCAAGAACACCATAATAGAATGGTGTGTCAGAAAGAATGAAAATAACTATTATGGAGTGTTCTAAATGCATGAGATTGCATGCAAGTTTGTCTTTACAATTTTGGGTAGATGTTGTAACTACTACAATTTTTTTGATAAATAGAGGAATTTTGAGTGCTTTAGATGGTTGAATACTAGAGGAGGCATGGACTAGAAAGTAGGTAGATTATTATTTTCTAAGAGTTTTTGGTTGTGAGTCATTTTATTAAATTGACAAATATCATCGGAATAAGTTAGAAGCTAAGTCTCAAAAATGCACATTTATTAGTTATGGAACTGATGATTAAGGATTCTGGTTGTGGAATCTAGAAGATAAGAAAATAATCAGGAGTAGAAATGTTGTTTTCCATGAAAAATTCATGTACAAGGACCAGTTGCAAGAAGAATCAAGAAGAATCTAAAAGGGAATATATAATATTAGAAGACATTATAGAAAAACATGTCCCAAAAGTTCATGAACAAAATGTGCAACAAGAATATGTACCTTAAACCCCGATTAGAAGATCTGCAAAAGTAAGTAGACCCCCTAATCATTTTTCTCCTTCTTTATATTATTTATTACTTACTAATGGTGGTGAGCTAGAAATCTGTGAAGAAGCAGTGTAGATTGATGCCAAGGATAAGTGGGAACAAGATATGGATGAGCAGTATGATACTCTAATGGAAAACAAACATGGGATTTGGTGGAGCTTTGCAAAGGAAAGAAGGCATTAAAAAATAAATGGGTATATAAGATAAAGGAGGAGAACAAAGGTAAAAAATAAATTCAAGGCCAGAATGGTGACTAAAGTTTCTACATAAAATAAAGGTATAGATTTTGATGAAATATTTTTTCCATTAGTTAAAATGACTTCTATAAGAGATATTTTAAGTTTGGTAGAAATAGAATATTTGTACCTTGAACAATTAGATGTGATGACTGCATTCCTTCATGGTGATTTAGAGGAGGAAATATATATGGAGTAGCCATATGGATATGAAGTCAAAGGTAAGGAGAAAATGGTGTGCGAGTTGAAGAAGAGTTTTCATGGCCTGAAACAAGCTCCAAGACAGTGGTATTTAAAAACTGATGGTTTTATGATAGAACAGGGTTATTGTAGATGTCATTTAGACCATTGTGTATATTTTAAAAGTTTTGAAAATGGTAGCTATATTATTTTGCTTTTATATGTAGATGATATGCTTATAGATGGCTCCAACATGCACAATATTAATGTACTCAAGAAATAGTTAAGTGATAGCTTTTCTATGAAGGATCTAGGTGCACTTAAATAGCTCCTTAGTATGAGGATAACTAGATATAGAAAGAATAGGAAGCTATAATTATCATAGGGAGAGTACATTAGAGAAGTGTTCGAAGGATTTAATATGTAGGATACAAAATTAGTTGGGACACATTTGTCTATACATTTTAAATTAATAACGGAACAATGTCCTAAAACATAATAAAAAAAGAACTTGATGTCTAAAACTCCATACTCATTAGCAATTGGTAGTTTAATGTATGCAATGGTATGTATGAGGCCCAAAAATTGCACATGCAGTGGGAGTGGTGAGTAGGTTCATGAGTGATCCAAGAAAGGAACATTAGAAGTAAAATAGATCCTTCATTACTTAAGAGGGTCCATAGATATAGTGTTAAGCTATGGTGGATCAGAGGTGACATTACAGGGATATGTTGACTCAAATATGGCAGGTGACTTGGATGGTAGAAGTAATATAGGGTATGTATTTAAAATAGGTGGTACATGAGTTAGTTGGGTATCACAGTTACAAAATGTTGTGGCACTTTAAACCATAGAGGTTGAGTATGTTGCTACTACATAAGCAAGCAAGGAAATAATTTGGTTACAGAGGTTGATGGAAGAATTGGGACATAGTCAAGAAATATGTACTCTATATAGTGATAGTCAGAGTGCAATCCATCTAGCCAAAATCTCAGCTTTTCACTCCAAAACAAAACCTATTTAGTTGTAGTATCATTTCATTCATTTAGTGATAGAGGAAGAGCAACTAAAACTGGAGAAGATAAATACTAGTAAAAATCCTATGGATATGATGACCAAGGTAGTTAATAGAGAGAAGTTGAATATTTTTTTAGCTTCAATTGGTCTTCTGGATGATAATTAAATTAATGAACTTGTCCAAGTCCAGATAGTACAGTGGAAGTAGTAGCAATGGAGTTTATACAATTAGTCTTCAAGTGGGAGATTGTTAGGTGTGGATCCTGATTGTCTTCCAAGATCAGATGTTAAAAATTTGATGTTATTTCAGCCAGATTTTGGATCCCATTCTTTTTATCCATGATGGTGTGGGGGGTTGTAATGGGGGATTACCTGCCTTATGGGGTTTGAGGGGGCTATCCCCTTGGCAAGGGGTCCAGGGGATGTGCACCCTGGTGGGGGTTTAGGGGAAACACTCTTAAAGTAAAAATTTTATTAAAATTTCCTTCTAAAATTATAATTTCATAGTCAATATGGGTAATTGATTAAAGGTTTCTAGATTTGATGGTAGAGGTTATGTTTAGGTGTTTTTACCCTGCAATGTATTATTACATGGCTGAGATGAAAGATAAAACATATTATACATAGAGAGGAGGTAGAGAAGGTATAGAGGTGTAATAGGCTTTTTTGAAATATTTGTTTCTCACTTGTATTTCTGGAAATAATATATTGGACAAGTTTGGTGGATGTAGCCGATCTTGGGTGAACCATGCTAAATCTAATGTCTCTTATTTTGTGCATGTTTATGATTATTATTGTATGTCTGATTGATCTATTTCATATTTTATATTTGATGTGATTTGGAGATAAATACATTTTTTATTCTATACTAACATGAAGGCAAACAAGGTACTCCATACCACAAAGGTTGTAGTCACCATGAAGCTTGTTGCTAATGAAGAAATGAAGAAAAGGTGAATTAGAAGCTGCTTTCAAGGTAAATGGGTTTTTTTGAGGTATATTTTTATTGGAGAAGATGTTCCTGACCTTCATGGATCATTTTAAAATCAATTTGAAGCTCAATACTCACCCAACATCCATTTTCCTTATCTAGCATGCAAAAAGACCTAGACTAGTCTTTTGTCCATTTTAGGGTTTTCATACTTCCACAATGAACCAGAGCTCAAATTTGATATGGAACATGGTATGGGTCATGTGAAAGTGAATCAAAAAATTTTAGGAGATTTCACATGTGTATGATCCATTTTTGAGCATTTTTGGTCTTCTAAGCTAAAGAGGCCTAATTAGGCCTAATTGGGAGGACTAATTGATCAATAAACAAACTTTCCTTGAGTGTATCACCATGAAACTTGGTACAAAGAAAAATGAGTAAAAAGGGTACTCAATAATGGTTTTACCTAGTCCTATACGTCCATATATTCTCTTTCACAAGTAGATTTGTGTAAAAATAAGGTTATAAGAAGGCAAGGCCTAATGAAGGCTTTATAGGCAAAACACAAAATTGAAGAGAGTTTGATGGTTATATATGGATACTTTTCAGTACAATATGATGAAAATAGGCCTTCCATGAAGAAATATTTCATAACTTGATCTAAATCCAAATTTTAGCCATTTTGACCAAATTGGGCCTAGTGAGACAAAGAAGCCTTGTGACACCTAAGAGAAGAATTGATGATTTCAGGTAATGTAACTATTGGAGATGCTTAAATAAGGTTGAAAATTATCCTTGTGGTTAAAATATAACTATATGATAAACCTCATGATCAAACTATTTTCTTTTGCCACTTGTCAAGAAGGAGTTTCAACACTCAAAGATGCTTATGGAAGAGTTTCAATGCCACATCAAGGAAGGTGCTCACCTTGGGATAGACACATGTCCAACTAAATTACTTGATATCTCCACCTCATTTACATCCAACATTTGTCATGAACGTGCTTTGAAGTGATCTTAAAATCCCATCATGAAGGTAGTTTCACAAGGAAAAATGATTAAGAAGATTGCTATGCCACACTTGGAGAAAAGGCTAATTTGGGAAAGAATGATGTGGAAATCAGTTTCATAACTCCTTTTCCACCTGATTTATATTATTTTAAATGACCATCACATTTAGAGACTTATCTTTGTGCCTCTTCAACTTCTCTTCTCTCTCATTTTTTTCAAAATTCTATAAGTATGAGCCACGTTGGCTATTGTAAAAGAAACCACAACTAGTATTGAAAAAGCCATACTAGTATGACACTATATTTTTTTATTTCAACATTGAATACAAGTATACTTCTGGTTTATGAACACATTTGTCTAAGTGTGAGAGTGATGAATAATGGAGATAAGTGTTGGTATCATCCTTATTCCTCTTTATCCTTCATGCTTGAGCAAGAGTTATAATTTTAGTAGGTCATTTAAAGTGTGTTGGTTATATTAGGATCTTATCCAATCAAGTAAATAACTCTATGGTGTGTAATCTATCCTTTGATTAGTTATCTTTTTGGTTGTCCTATGCAAGCTACCATCACATTGAAACAATTATGCTAGAGTCCTTTAATTCCTAGAGTTGATCTTGGAAGGCCTTGTTGTTTAGTAAGGAATGTGAGAATCATGTGGAAATGTGTCTTGGTGTATCACCTCTTTAGTGTGGTTTTCCCTTTCATGCAAACTCCCAACCCTTTTCCCATAAACAAGCATTAGATTAGGTGATGTGCACTTCAAGAAGAATCTAGGGAGCTAGCCCTTATAATCTAGAGATTCATCCCTCTTATAGGTTCCCCAAAACTTGAGAGATGATTCCATATTGCATCAAATTAAGGAACCTCATATAGTGTCCTAGGGTTCACAATTTGATAAAAACTATTCTAGCATGCCCAGTGGGATAGCTGGTCTTAATTACTTCCATGTCAAGGTGAATGCTGGTCTTGACAAGCCTAAGGTTGCAAAATTGTTCCTAATATAGTATTTGGTGACTCCAAAAGGTGAGTATATCTAGTTTTAGATCAAGTTATCCACATTATATTTCATGGTTAGGTGGAAAAAGAAGATATGGTAGGCTACATCCTTTCCTAGCCTTCAACACTCAAAATCTAATCAATCTTCTTATATATGACCCTATCCCTCTTAATGCTACTAAAAGAATCCTTTTCTTCAATGGAGAAAGTCCTATTACCCCATCTAATCACATTAGGGACATCTCATTTTTTTCAAATTCCACAATATCACCCAAGTTAACATAGCCATTAGGCTACTTTCCATGTCTTTAAAGGTTAAAGCACTCGATTGGTATATGACATTGGGAGATGGTTGTGTTACTAATTGGGATGGATTTGGAGAGATGTTGGTAATAGGTTTGAGAATAAAAGTGATCAAATTTCACTAATCCACCAACTAAATGTAATAAGGAGAGGTCCTAATGAATCCATGGGAGATTTCAAAGAACATGGCATAGGCTTCCACCTATCATGAGACCCCCTCCAGGCTTTATGTTACCCACTTATCTCAAGGCCATTGTCACTAATGTGGCAATAATGTTGTAATCAATGGGAGGATTTACTCTACTTGATGCATATTAGATATCTATTAAAATTGAGAATAGTTTGATACTAATTAGTACATTATCCCTAAAATTTGTTATGCCTTTGTTATCTCATAGTTCATTTTCAACCCCAAGTGTAGATAAAGTTCTCATTATTAATGTCAAGTCTATAATCACTCCCAAGAAGGTGGACAATGCTACAGATAAAGATGAAACGATCAAGTCATTAAAATATCAGCTCAAACAAGCTCAATTACAAGTAAGTACTCCACCCAATCCCCAATATAATCACCAAGGTCATCAAGTTTTCAATAGGTAGCATAACAGCTATAATCCTAGTTCCATTTTATGGACAAAGGTTTTTATTCTAGTCCATACCAACTTATTTCAAGGAGAGGAACATTTGGATCATTGGGGACAATCTCAAGGTCAATTTGTGTATGATGGTGGAGGAGGTTGTCAAGCCTTAGTAACACAAGAAAGAGATATTCCTTGCCTCACATCAGAACAATAAAACCTCATGTAAAGGGATAATCATATAGAGATTAGTAGCCAAATTACTATTCTTTTGAAATTTCAAAGGGAAGAAAACTATGTGATAAAGGTTGATAAAGCACCTAATAATTGACATCTAGTACTTTTTCTCTATTTCCTTCACATCAGCTAATTGTTCTTGAGATTCCTTAAGAGTTGGGGGAGGATGATATCATAGATGAGTTCCTTGAACACACTTAAGTAGGAGCTGATGATATAGAGAAACCAACAAAGGTTTTAGGAGAATAAGACAAGAAGAGGTTGACCTTGAATGGATTGATGAACTACCATGCTTCATTAAAGATGATGATAATCAACCTATAACACAAGATGAAGAAGAGGTGCCCACTAGCCAACATGATGATCCAAAAGAAATTGGTAAGAATGTTGATAAAATTCAAGTATTTTATATTGACCATGAAGATTTGGCATTTTGGGATGACCTTGAGAAATTTTTATTGATCTTGGATGATGCATCTCCACTTCATGAAGAGCTTGAGAAGAGTTTTGAAGGAGATGTTACAGCTAGACCTATTGAAGATCATGAAACACCTGAATAAGAAGAGAAAGGTAAGCATGATCCATCTCAAGAAGATAAAATGGATAAGATGTATGGAGGATACAAGGTGCCAAGAGAGGTAGTAAGTTTTGAAGAACCTCTCCCATGCATTCAACTGCTAGAAACATCAAAGCTTGATGGAGACCTTACCTTTCAAACTGAATACAACTTGGATGATGAAAAGCCACCTAAGGGTGAAGTTGAGTGTGAAGGCCATAATTAATCCTAGATCAATGAAATAACACTTGAACCAAGGGATATGGTTGTCATTCAAACCAGTTAAGAGGAATATGTTTCCATTAAACACATGTTCTTGGCTATTAAATCAGATGAAATTAATGCATGCACCATGGGAGGTGAACAAGGCTTTTAAAAAATAAGGACAAGACCTAAGTGGAAGCTTGCACATTCTTTTTTTCCACATCAAGAAGATGGTATGAATAACTTTCTTTTTGATCCAGGAAGATCAGTCCATTCTACTTAGTTTGAACACATTAGAGATTGTTTGTTATAGTTGTCTTGTATTTCCTAAAGTGATTCATAGCACAAGTGTGTTTCCTTTCCTTTGTTTGGTGACTATCTTTGATTTTTGTGTGTGTGTGTCAACCAAATTGTTTCCCTTGATCCAACGGTCTATTAAATTCAATTAGAGTGTTCATACGTGTGACTCCATGCCCAATGGAAGGATTAGGCAACTGGTCTTAGGCATAACACACATGCCACCCATGGAAATTGCCAAGAATGTTGACCAAATTTTGCCCCAAGTCAAATTTGGTTCAACCCATACTATTTTAAACTTTTATAGAAATTTTCATATGTCATATAGGGTCATATATTGTCTTACATGTCTCATTTGCCCTTCCCCTAGTCCTTCTTGAAGCTCATTCTCCTGGTACTAGCCCAGTCAACAAAATTCAACATTGGTCAAACTTAGTGAAAGGCTCAATTTATTTATAAATGTCTTAAAATTATCTTTGATAGGTTTCAATGTGTTTAAAAGTCATAAATTGACCACTTTCTAGGTTTTAGGTGTTAAAAAGGTCATTTGGCCACCTTTTAGCTTGATTTTTTTACTTTTGAGGACTTTAAAATTAAAATATTTGTCCCTAAGGTGGATGAGATGTGGAGGAGGTCAAATGAAGTCATAATCATGTCGAGTGACAGTTATAAGTCTATTATGATCATGAAATGGTAGTTTTTCGTTAAAAATAGGCCCCTTTGGGCACTTGTACAAACTTCTCAAGTCCACCATTAGTTGAAAACATGGTGGAGTGCCTCTTCACTTCAAAAAAAGGTCATTTACATGTTTTTATTGTAAGGATAATGCAATAAAATTCATCTACAACTTCTTTTCCTTCATTTTCCATTGGCAAGCCAAGGAAGGGCAAATTCAAGCACTCACATGGAAGCTACAAGTGGAATTGGAAAGAGTGATTTTGGTGGTGGATTTTAGTATAAATAAACTTAATTTTCATAATAATAAGTTGAAATTTTTTTCCTCCTCATTTATGAAAAAAAATTTACACTCCATGCATCTTTTTATGCCTATTCAACCATAAGGGGGTCTCTTTTGAATCTGTTTCAACTTTTCTTTCTTTGAATTGATGGAATGATTTGTTAAAATTTATTACACATGTTTTTAAAGACATTATTATTCTTGTTTTTGTGTTTAAAACTTTCAACTTCTTCTCTTTCAATGCCTTTAATGGAGAATTCTAAATTGTGCTTATTTCCCAAGTTTGTAGTCATGGGTGCAAATTCTGATTTTTTATCATGTGGAAGGAAAAACATGAATATTTCCAATATGATTTAGTTCATATTTTAAAGGTGTTACATTAAATTATACTGTGAAAATATTAGTCAACTCCTTCAATCTAATTTATCCAATTTTCCTTGTTCACTGCCTTGATTAGCAAAGTGTGCTCACAGTCACATTCTACATAAGTTCAAGAGAATGTAAGAAGGTAAAATTGATGGAAAACATGGTAAATTTAATGTTTTAAGATCTGAAATTCCCAAATAACCATGGTGTTCATGCCATGATATTTTTAATTCTATGTAAAGAGGAAGTTTCACTTCAAACAGTGAGTTCATTGTATTTGGTCCTATAGTCCCCAAATGAACCAAACAAAGATCCTTGAGGTATTTAGAGATAACATATGCCATGACAAAATAAATATTAAATGGTATTGTTTGTTTTACCTAGTATCCATATCTACAAAAAACACTCATGCCAAATTTGAAAGCCAAAGGAGTAGAAGTGGAGTTTGAACAAGCTTAAAAGTTACTAAAAATCACTAAATTGTGACAGTGAACTCTACAAGAGTTGATGAAAAAGATGACATTGCACTTAAAAGTGAAGGTTATATATATTCCACCAAGATTTATTAATCCAAAATAATTCAAAAATAAATCATGAGCCAAGATAACAAGCCCAAGGTGAAATTTGATGTTTTGAAACCTCTCATGTAAACCCCCTATCTGTACAGGTTTGGGAGCACTCACTTACAGTCATGGTTGCAAAAATTGAGGTAAAAGGCTAAGTTTTTGGTCTTAGTTGAGGTTACAAGGAAAATAGGATGATTTGTGATCCCAAAACCTTCATGGGAGGTTAGGGCATACCCAAATAATTCTCAAATCCCTTAAGAGCACCTACATGCCTCTAAATCCATGAAAGCATAGTCAGTCAAAAGGGTATGTTGGAATTAAGGTCAAAGTGGCTTACCTTGTACTAGAAGGGATTATGTGGATGAAATTTTGCCAATAAAAATTAATTTTGACATTATTTAACTCATATAAAACCTAAAGACACCTAATCCAAGTGTGGACAAAGCTAGATTAACCTCTAGGCCTATGAATTGTTACCTAAAATAGTACTGATAGGATAATGGGTAGTTTTAGGTCTAAGAGGATAGATGAATCTTGGTAGGGTGAAAAATGAAGATAAAAAAATGAAAATTATTTTAAAATTATTGGATTATAATTGTTAAACATCCACCCTAATGCTAAGATCATAAGAATGCACCTATAGGCATGACAAATGGTCCCAGTCTAGTCAAGGCGGGGGTGTTCCTCATGAGGACCTATACATGGAGTTGATATGGTTTGAGGAGTTTTAAGAGAAATCAAGGATTAATATGGTTTATGACCTAGGTAAAATTTTATAAAATTTCCACAAGCATAAACTAAGCTCATATAATCACCTGTAGGTAGGGATTCTAGTGTCTCAGTCCAAATAAACAGTGAGCCTAATCTTGGGAATAGTCATGAACTAGTGCAAAGAAATTGAAATATAACATTTAATATTTATGGAGGATAAATAATATGAGTTTTATACACTAAAGTATGTTTTACTAGGTCCACAAGGCATTAATTAATCTCCAAAGCACCTACAACTAGTATGTTAAACAAGAGTTCCTCTCCTTTGCAGTCATAGGCCTAGTTCTAGGTTTCAAAGGCATGGAAGGTGTTTAATGATAAATTAGAGTAAAAAATGGATTAAATACAAAATTTAAGGTATTAAATACCCCCAAAAATCCAAAATAAAACTCAAGGCCATCCCAATGACCTACAAACACAGTCATCCTACCCACCTCACAGCTTGTTTGGTTCATAAAGTCTACCTTGGAAATGGTGTGAGTTGGAGGGTCAAATAAAGGAGTTAGGTTAAAAATATTGGTAAATAATACCATAAATTACTAATTAATATTATAAAATTATCAATTTTCCAATTCCAATAGTGAAATCCTTCTATGGTTTGTCTCAAAACAAGGGTTATTTTAGTAAGCATAACGGTGACAATTTTGGGGAAAATGGTGAAATTGGTAACCAATAAGAAATTATACCTTGAATTATGGTCATATAAGATGGGAAAAACCTAAAAGTTTTTAATAAACCTTGATTATAAGGTTTGAAGGAAAACAAGGTAGTCCATACCATAAAGGTTATAGTCACCATGAAGCTTGTTGCTAATGAAGAAACGAAGAAAAGGTGAATTAGAAGTTTATTTCAAGGTAAATGGGTTTTTTTGAGGTATAGTTTTCTTGGATAAGATGTTACATACCTTCATGTATCATTTGAAAATCAATTTGAAGCTCCATACTCACCCAACATCCCTTTTGCTTATCTAGCATGTAAAAAGACCTAAATTAGTCTTTTGGCCATTTCAGGGTTTTCATACTTCCATAATGAACCAAAACATAAAATTTGATATGGAACATGGTATGGGTCATGTGAAATTTAATTGAACATTTCTAGGATCTTTCACTTGTGTAGGAGCCATTTTTGAGCCTTTTTGGTCTACTAGGCTAAAGAGGCCTAATTGAGAGGACTAATTGATCAACAAACACACTTGCCTTGAGTGAATCACCACGAAACATGGAAAAAAGCATAATGAGTAAAATAGGTACTCAATAATGGTTTTAATTAGTCCTGGAAGTTTGTACATTCTTTTACATAAGTGGATTTGTGCAAAAATAGGGCTACAAGAAGACAAGGCTTAGTGAAGGCTCTATAGGTAAAATGGAGACTTGAAGAGAGTTTTATGGTTATAGATGGATTTTTTTCAGTCCAATATTATTAAAATAGGCCTTCCATAAATAAATATTTCATAATTTTATCTAAATCCAAATTTTAGCCATTTTGACCAAATTGGGCCTAGTGAGACAAAGAAGCCTTGTGACATCTAAGAGAGGAATTGATGATTTCAGGTAATGTAACTATTGGAGACTATACAATAAGGTTACCCAAGTATCCTTAGGATGAAAATTAAACTATAAAAGAGACCTCATGATCATACTTTTTTCTTTTTCCACTTGTCAAGAAGGAGTTTCAACACTCAAAGATGCTAGTGGAAGAGTTACAATGCCACATCATGGAAGGTGCTCAGCTTGGGATAGACATATGTAAAAATCAGTTAATTTATATCTCCTCCACCTAATTTTCATGAAACACTTGTCCCTAACCTGATTTGAAGTGATCTTGAAAGCCCATCATGAAGGCAGTTTCATAAGGAAGAATGATTGAGAAGATTGCTAGGCCACACTTAGATAAAAAGCTAATTTGGGAAAGAATGATGTGAAAATAAGTTTCATAACTCCTTTTAGACCTAATTTATATGATTTTAACTTATCCTCACATTTGGACACTTGTAATTGTGTATATTCAACTTCTCTTCTCTCTCTCTTCTTCCAAAATTCTATAAGTATGAGCCAAGTTGGCTATTGTAAAAGAGACCACAACTAGTATGGTGAAAGTCCTACTGGTATGAAACTAAATTTTTTTATTTAAACATTGGATACAAGTATAATTTTGGTTTTTGAACATATTTTTATAAGTGTGTGAGTGATGAATAATGGAGCTAAGTGTTGGTATCATCCTTATTCCTCTTTATCCTTCATGCTTGAGCAAGAGTTCAGATTTTAGTAGGTCATGTGAAGTGTATTGGTTATATTAGGATATTTTCCAAGAAATTAAATGACTCTATGGTGTGTAATATATCCCTTGATAAATTATCTTATTGGTTTTCCTATGCAGGCTACCTTCACATTAAAATAATTATGTTAGAGTCCTTTTATTCCTAGAGTTGATCTTGAAAAGCCTTATTGTTTAGTGAGGACTGTGATAGTCATGTGGAAATGTGTCTTGGTGTATCACCTCTTTAGTGTAGTTTTATTTTTCATGCAAACTCCTAACCCTTTTCCAATAAACAAGCATTAGATTAGGTGATGTGCACTTTAAAAATAATCTAGGGAGCTAGCCCTTAAAATTTTGAGATTCATCCCTCTTATAGGTTCCCCACAACTTAAGAGATGATTCCATATTGCATCAAATTTAGGAACATCATAGAGTGTCCTCAGGTGTACAATTTGATGACAACAGTTAATTTTGTTAGTGGTTTAGTCATAATATTTGTAAGTTGTTATTTTTTATGCACATATTCCAACTTAACACTTTGATTACTCAATTGTTCTCTCAATAAATGATAACTAATAGGAATGCACTCATTTGTAAAGTGAATAATAGGATTATTTGAGATGATAATTGCACTATAATTATCATAATAGATAGGACAAGATCCATTTTATCTTACCTTATAATCTTCTAAGGTTTGCTTCATCCATATTACTCCAGTGCAATAGGAAATAACAAATATATATGTAGCTTCTGTAATTGATAGGGATACATGGGCTTGTTTCTTACTTAGCCAAGACACTAAGCATTCACCCATGAAGAAAACACCACCACTAGTACTCCTCCTATCATCCACACACCCTACCCAATATGCATAATTTATGTCCTTAGAGTCAACTCTTTGATCATGGGGTACCATAAACATATTCTATGGTGCTCTTGAGCTACCTCAAGTTACTTTTGACTTCTTTCAAGTGAGAATATTTGGGATAAACTTGAATCCTACCTTCAAGGCCTACTACTTGCATGATATCATGCCTAGAATTAGTAGAGTATAAAAGAGTTCCAATCATGGATCTATATAAGGTTTGATCAACCTTTGGTGAGTCATCTTGTTTACTTAACTTGCATCCTATGATCATTTGAGTACTCATTGGCTTAAAATCCATTATGTCAAACTTCCTTAACTTATCCTTGATGTATTTTGCCTATGATATTAATATCCCTACATCAAATTGATTAATATAGAATCTTAGAAAGAAATAAATATCTCCCAACATTGATATTTCAAACTTAGTCTTCATAGTATCTACGAACCCTCTACTCATGTTGTCATTTCCAGATCCAAAAACTATGTCATCAACATAGAATACCACTAATAATTGATTATTGCTCTCTATCTTAATGTAAAAATTACTATCAACTACCCCCCTTTTGAATCCTTGGCTCAATAGATACTTATCTAACCTATCATACCAAGCTTTAGGTGCTTGTTTAAAACCATAAAAATCCTTCTTTAGTTTACAAACATAGTCCTGATTATTTGTCAAGGAAAAAACTTCAAGTAGCTCAATATAGACTTCTTCATCTACGTTGACATTCAAAAATTCAGATTTCATATCCATTTGGTAAACTTTGAAACCGTTGAAGCTTTCATATGACAAAAAGAGTCTAATTTATTTTATTCTTGCCATAGGAAAAAATGTCTCATCAAAGTCTATCCCTTCAACTTGAGCATATTCTTTATAAACTAGTTTAGCCTTAGTTAGTGACTTCTCTTTTCTTATTCATATTATTTCTAAATACCCACCTAGTACCTATCATATTTTTATCTTTTAGCCTAGGTACCAAATCCCATGTTTAATTATTTACTATTTGATAAAGTTCCTCATCCATTGCACACGTCAAATTTTCATCTTTTATAAAAATTGTTGATGCAAGAAATTTCACCCTTAGCAGGAGGCTGAACTCCTGCATTTTCCTCGCAACTATGGAAACTCCCCTCTTGCCTATGGGATTGGTGAAGTTGGAGGGGAGAGTCTCTAGATAAGGGCTAGCTCCCTTTGATGCATCGTGTTTGTTCTAGCAAGTGCAAATACAAACATATATATATATATATATATATATATATATATATATATATATATATATATATATATATATATATATATATATATATATATATATATATACAGCTATATAATGGGGGGGATGAAAAGGGAAAGGAGAGTGTAGGAAAACAAACCTACTCTAAAGAGGTAATGCACCAAAATAAGTTGACCTTCTCACATCCACTCTCAAAATTAGACAAATACATTCATATGCTTCACACTTGGTAGAAGGGCAAGGATGCAATAAAAATGGAAGGGAGGCTCTCATGAAAACACTGAAACACAAAGACTTCACCAAGGTGCTGTAAAATGCACACTGTAAGTAATCTCCTCTATTCTGAACTTCTCAAACAGAACTCTCCTCCTGTCAGCTGCAAAAAATGGTGCCTTGTAGATAACTAGTGTGTTGGTGTTGAACCTATGAGAGCATCAAAATACAATGACTAAACACAAATTAACACTCAGGACATACACAGAATATCTATCGAAGAAGAGGTAAAAACTATGTTTATAGATTCAGGTGGAAATTTTAACAAGGCTACACCTTGTTAAAATGTGGAAGATGTTTTTACAAATGACAAGTTCACAATATATATGAGAAGCAGGGAGGCCCATTTGGCACTCTTTCTTCACAAGTGGCCTATCACATCCCTTTATTGAGAAAAAAAGTTGCTCAAAACATTAATGAGATGTGCACTTTGTCTGCTTAACGTCTACCTTTTCAAGGTCAATACACGGTTTGTCTACCCATTAAATGTAAAATGGAGAAACTGGTTACATTACTTAGTTGTTTGCATCCCCAATGATTCATTTGCAATAAATGTTCCACCTGCCAGAGTCACTTCTCAAATTGGCACTTTCTTTTGCCACTTGGACTAACTGCCTATTTGTTCCATGCTTGTCACTTTGTCTTTTCTCCATTTTGTCTCTTTTGGTTCCCTTGGCCCTTGGAGGCAAACATTCTGGTGGGTCGCTACATTTTGGGATCCTCTTCCTTTATTAGAACTCTCTCATTTGAAAAGGAATGGATATTTCACTTTGTTAACTTTTGATGTCTTTTAGGACGTCACCGTCCCCATCAAATGTCATCTGGTCTTCCTAGCTTCTCTATGGCCTTACTTCCCTTTCCTTCTCTCTGGGCACTCTTTCCTTTGTCTCTATCACTTTCCTGAAGGGAAGGTGACCCTTCAGAATTTGAAAGTGTCCTCTTGAATTTGGCTAAGAGTCCCCCGTAAGGGCACCTGCCCTTCAAGGGACTTCGATGGGTCCTTGTTGCCTTGGACTTTTCCCCGGGTCCCTGCGGACAACTTTCCTGGGTTCTATTTGCCTCTGTGTTTTCCACAGAATTTTGTCCACCGACATTTTCCAGTGGACAAAAATTTTGCCCAGCCTAGCCTTTGCATTGAAGTACTCCTGAATTCCCTTAGAATTTTTGCCTAAAGGAATTCCTTCAAGCAAAAAGTCTGAAGGAATTTGGGACTTAGTCCATTTTGAACTTAGACAAATTTTAGACTTACTTGGATTTTTTCCTTTTGAAGCGCCTACCCTTCAGAAGGGTATTGAACTTTTCAGACTACCCCTCAGCCAAGGGCATACCCTTGAACCAAGCCATTGAACCAAAAATGGTCCAACGGTTCAATTGGTTCAACCATGCGCATCGATGAACTAGTGAACCAAGGCTGATAAACCCCTTTTGCCGATTGAACTGCCACGTTAAACCAATCCCATTGAACCAAGCCCATTGAATCAAAAATGGTTTAACAGTTCAATGAACTAAAAATAGATGAACCAAGTGCTGAAAAACCATGACATGAACTTGTGCAATCGAAAAAAGGTTGGCATTGAACAATAGGGGAAGAAGGTGATCGAAATTTTGCCTATGGGTAAAATTGGTCAACAAATTAGTGACTCACAGGGGAAGCATGCCTACTATGCTTAGAAGCTAGTTGCCTTGAAATCCATTGGGCATGAAGTTAGATTTTAGCTATGAAAGAGTTAGCAACAGCCCCAAAATATCCAAGAATCAAACATGAAGCCTTTACCCCACACACAAAGGGAAATACACAAGGATAAAAACACTACTTGTGCAAACTACACTTAGGGAAAGTAGGAAAAGAAACTAAAAACAAACTAATATATATAGCTAACCAGGAATGGTCACCTCTCTCCTGGATCAAAGGGAAAACCCTTCAAGTCCCCTTCCTGGTAAGAAGAGTTATGCTGCTAGGCAAATAGCTGAATGAAAAGGAGATTTGGTGACTTGCTCCTCTTGCTGGTCACCTGGTTTGGCTAAAATCTGAGTGGATCAGATTCAAACATGCCTCCAACATACATGTATTCTTCTTGTCCCTAGAGGCTTGTTGAATGCTGGTCCATATTTGTGATCTTCACCAAGAAATCAGTGGTTGCTGGGTCATCACCATTAGCCCTTTGACATGTACATTCCCTCTGCAATGCATCATGGTCTTACTTGTTTCCTTCTGCAATGTATCATGGTTTGACTTGTTTCCTTCTGCCTCATTGAAAATCCTATCAGACTCATCCTCTGCTTCCTTTTGGCCTTCTTGAAGAAGGGTGACTGTTGTGATGTCTAAAATGGAATAAAAAACTGATTGCTTATCCCATAGAACATCATCTCTCTATTTAAAACTCTCCACTTCAAGGCATTCCTTCAGGAAGACATACCCGTCCTTTTCCTCTTTGCTGATCAGAATCTCCTATATTTTCAAAGATATCCTCCTGATCCTCCTCTAACTCAATATCCTTAGTGTAATCATCCTCCTCATCAAAACAATAAGGAATTTCATAAAATAGAGGGGAAGAGAGCTCACCATGCATTTGTTCCTCCTTATATTGCTGGAACATCTACATATATGCAAGACCTACATCTTCTCCATTGTTGATGGTGGATTCACAAGAAGCATCAATGATGATTTATTCTTCATTGTCACTCATGACAGCCTCTTGAATAACTGTAGATTGGATCTTCTGATCCTCACTCACCTCCTGTAGAACAGGTTCTTCTTTGAGAAGAGGTGAAGTGGAGAAAACATGTGGAAGAGGAGGCAGTCCTTGAGCTAGAATCAAATGATTCTCCTCCTTCCACTTGGTCAGCCCTTCACTAATATCAGGTATGGCCTAATATCTCTCTTGGAAATGTATAGGTGGGGTGTGTTCAAACATGGGATGTGCTATTTGGTTTGAACCATCCATCACACATTGGCTGAGGAATTTCTCTCTAGACTCCAACTCTATAATTCTCTTGGCTAGATCTTCTTGGAAAAGCCTTTTCTAGAGGTCTCTAGCATCATCATTATTAGGAGTAGCCTTAGCTTCTTCAAGTTTTTGAGAAAAACCTTGCTTTTCCTCCTTGCTGCCCCATGATTCTATTGTTCTTTCCCAATTCAAGATTTCAAGATTGGAATTTTGCTCCTGTGAACAGGCAGCAACATTGTTTTCTCTAAGGTCCTAGAGCTCCTTTGCAAGGTCTAGAATTTTTAACTCTCTTTCAAGAAGCAGCTTCAACCTAGCCTCTAAATCTTCAATTTGCTTGGCTAGGTTATCTTGAAAGAGTATTTCTTGGAGGTCATCGGCATTATCCTCTTCAAAGCTCTAAGCTGGTCCCTGGCATTCTTTCCTCCAACTCAAAATCTACGTATTATGCTGAAGGACTTGGGGAGGTTGATTAATGTAAGGAATATACTGTTGGTGCATTGGAGGAGTCTTTAGAAGAGGGATGCGCTGGTTGGTACTCCCCCTAATGGAAAATTCACAATCTAAGGAGTTGAGAAGATTCATCTCCATGGGAGGTTATTTTGATGTCTTTTGGTGTTGGAAAGATAGGCACACGAGATTGAGAGTGAAAGCATTTGATGAGCTGGAGTGGGTGAGTGCTATCTGATAGAAAGGATTTGGTGCAAAAGAGGGGATTTTCTTTAGGATAGGAAGAGGTGCGCAAGGCTGACTGCCTTGAATAAATGGATTTCTCCATTTTGTTACCTCCTCCTCCATGGATTGCAAAGCCTGAGCTTGCCTAAATGAATGGTCCTCTTTATACATTAGCTCATGCTGATATCTGTACTACTCTTCTAACCTATTAATCTCCAATTCTAAGGCCATTTCCCTTATCATTGTAGGGAAACTAGGAGAGCTACTTGAGGGGATTGCATAAATATTTGGAGCCTGATCATAATTATAATGAAGGAAAACAAGACCCATGATTTTGTGCAAAGGAAATATACATATAAGAAGTGGTTTCTGATGGCACCATGCTGCTTAACCAGTAGATTTAACTTGGAGTTGCCAAATGATGAAAATACTCGATTTGCTCTAATAGGACCAGCATCAATCCTAAAACCCTATTGCATTTTAAAACTATGGTCCCACCAAGAATGCCAAAACTGTTGACATAGGAAAATTGCACCCTTGGTAGGAGGCCAAATTCCTGCCTTCTCCTTGCAACTATGGAAACTCTCCTCTCACCTATGGGACCAGCAAAGCTAGAGGGGAGAGTCTCTAGATAAGGGCTATCTCCCTTTGATGCATCGTGTTTGTTCTAACAAGTGAAAATATAGCCATATAAATATATATATATATATATATATATATATATATATATATATATATAAAGTGGGGGGATGAAAAGGGAAAGGAGAGTGTAGGAAAACAAACCTACTCTAAAGACATGATGCACCAAAATAAGTCAACCTTCTCACATCCACTCTTAAAATCAAACAAATACATTCATACGCTTCACACTTGGCAGAAGGACCAGGCTATAATAAAAATGGCAGGGAGGCTCTCATGAAAACATAGAAAAATAGAGACTTCACCAAGGTGTTGTAAAATGCACAATGTAAGTAATCTCCTCTATTCTGAACTTCTCAAACAGAACTCTCCTCCTGTTAGTTGTAAAAAATGGTGCCTTGTAGATAACTGGTGTGTTGGTGTTGAACTTGTGAGAGCATCAAAAGACAATGACTAAACACAAATTAACACTCAGAACATACACAAAATATCTATACAAGTAGAGGTAAAAACTACGTTTATAGATTCAGGTGGAAATTTTAATAGGGCTGCGCCTTGTTAAAATGTGGAAGATGTTTTTACAAATGACAAGTTCACAATATATACGAGAACCCAGGAGGCCCATTTGGTGCTCTTTCTTTACAAGTGGCCTATCGCATCCCTTTATTGGGAAGAACAAGTCACTCAAAACATTAATGAGCTATGCACTTTTTCTGCTTGACGTCAGCCTTTTAAAGGTCAATACATGGTTTGCCTACCCATTAAATGTAGAATGGAGAAACTGGTTACATTACTTAGCTATTTGCATCTCCAATGATCAATTTGCAAGAACTATTCCACCTGCCAGAGTCACTTCTCAAATTGGCACTTCCTCTTGCCACTTAGACTAACTACCTATTCGTTCCATGCTTGTCACTTTGTCTTTTCTCCATTTTGTCTCTTCTGGCTCCCTCGGCCCTTGGGGGTGAACATTCTGGCAGGTCGCTACATTCTGGACTCCTCTTCCTTAGTTAGCACTCTCTTGTTTGAAAAGGAATGGCTATTTCACTTTCTTAACTTTTGATGTCCTTTGAGACATCACCATCCTCGTCAAAATGTCATCCGGTCTTCCTAGCTTCTCTGTGGCCTTGCTTCATTTTCCTTCTCTATAGGCACTCTTTCCTTTGTCTCTATCACTTTCTTGAAGGGAAGGTGACCCTTCGGCATTCAGAAGTGTCCTCTTGAATTTGGCTGAGAGTCCCCCGCAAGGGCACCTGCCCTTCGGGGGACTTCGGCTGGTCCTTGTTGCCTCAGAATTTTCCCTGGGTCCCCGCAGACAACTTTCTTGGGTTCCATTTGCTTCTATGTTTTCCACAGACTTTTGTTTGCAGACATTTTCTTGTGAACAAAAAATCTGTGGAAATTCCACCCAGCCTGGCCTTTGAATTGAAGTGCACCTGAATTTCTTCAAACTTTTTGTCCGAAGGAATTCCTTCAGGCAAAAAGTCTGAAGGAATTCGGGACTTAGTGTATTTTAAACTTAGACAAATTTTAGACTTACCCAGATTTTTTCCTTTTGAAGTGCCTACCCTTCGGAAGGGTATTGAACTTTTTAGACTGCCCCTCAGCCAAGGGCATACCCTTAAACCAAGCCACTGAACCCAAAATGGTTCAACAGTTCAATTGGTTCAACCATGCGCACCGATGAACTAGTGAACCAAGGCTGATGAACCCCTTTTGCCAATTAAATCACCATGTTGAACCAAGCCCGTTGAACTAAAAATGGTTCAACAGTTCAATGAACCGAAAATGGATGAACCAAGTTGCAAAGAACCATGACATGAAATTGTGCAACTAGAAAAGGGTTGGCATTGAACATCAGGGGAAAAAGGCAACCAAAATTTTTCTTGTGGGAAAAATTGGTCAACAGTTTACAGACATAGTCTTGATTATTTGTCAAGGAAAAACCTTCAGGTAGCTCAATATAGACTTCTTCATCTAAGTTGACATTCAAAAATGTAGATTTCATATCCATTTGGTAAACTTTGAAACCTTTGAAGCTTTCATATGACAAAAAGAGTCTAATTTCTTTTATTCTTGCCATAGGAAAAAATTTCTCATCAAAGTCTATCCCTTCAACTTGAGCATATTCTTTATAAAATAGTTTAGCCTTAGTTAGTGACTTCTCTTTTCTTATTCATATTATTTCTAAATACCCACTTAGTACCTATCATATTTCTATCTTTTAGCCTAGGTACCAAATCCCATGTTTAATTATTTACTATTTGATAAAATTCCTCATCCATTGCACATGTCAAATTTTTATCTTTTATAGACTCTAAGAATGTTTTGGGTTCAACAAAGTTGTGTCTTGTTGATTTTGATTGATCAAATTTCTCCTTATAGTCTACAAATTTGAATTCATATCTCTAATTATCTAGGAAGCTAGATCATCCTTTTGTATCATCTTAGATAGAGCTTTAGTGTCCTATCTTACCTCTTCCTCTTCATCATCTGATTGATCAGATATGTCTTCATTATTTGAATTAGGGTTCTCTGTAGTGCCATTTATCTACAAATTAGGCTTCTTGATTTAATCTACCTCTTCAACTCTTACATTTAAACTTTCAACAAACTTGTGAAGTCTCTTATTGAATCATCTATAAGCATAATATATAGAGGAATAACCCAAGAAGATTCCCTTATCATACCTTGAGTCAAATTTTCCAAGATTTTCTTCATCCCTCTTGATAAAACACTTGCTCCCAAACACTCTAAAATGTTTGACATTAGCTACCCTATTTTTCCATAGCTCATATGGAGTCTTATCACCATTTAATCTAATTTGACATCTATTTAAGATTTATATTGATGTATTAGTAGCCTCTTCCTAAAATCCATCTGATAGTTTTGAATCTTGAAGCATGATTCAACTCATCTCTGAGATAGTTCTATTTTTCCTTTCAACTACCACATTCTATTGAAGTGTCCTAGTAGTATAATACTATCTTATAATCCCTTGATATTCACAAAAATTATCAAACTCATAAGACCAAATTCACCTCCTCTATCGGATCTCACACACTTGATTTTGATAGGTTATGGAGCTAAAAGCTTCACTGATGTAGACATGGGAGGAGGTTGCTGAGTATCACAGTCACTGATGTCGATTAGGCTAACCAATGTCGGTCAGGTGTAGATAGGAAGCTACCAACATCAGTCAGGGATCAACCAATGTTGGTCATCTCTAGGCAGATAGGGACCGACGTCGATCGCTTGTGCAGTTCCAAAACTGCTAGTTCACGAATAGTTAGTTAATGAACTAGTTGTTTGCATGTTGAAAGGCTAATTTTAGTCTTGAGCTATGGATCTAATTATTGTAATTAGATGTCTAATTATTGTTTGCATGAGATCTATATAATAGACTCATGGGCTATATTGTAATGTGTGCTAGTTGAGTTGAGCATGGTTAGCTCCTTCAGAGGGAAGAGAGTAAGGTGTGTTCCTCCTAGTTCCACAGGGGTGCCGAGTGTGTATGATCAAATAGATCTATGAGATAACAAGATCTAGTAAAAGATCCATAGGGGTGCTAGTTTGGAGAATCAGAAGGGTTCTTCATGTGTGTATGATCTTAGTCGACAGGTGTGCAAGGCCACATTTGGAGATCTACATGTGGTAAGTAAGATCATTGATTTACAGGTGTGTGTGTGTGTGTGAGGTCAAAGGAGATCTATAGGGTAGCAAGATCAAAGGTGACAGCAACATATCAAGGAGCAAGATAAGGTGAGATCTACTTGGAGTGCATTGTGTACTCAGTTGAGTATGTGTGTATACTCAGTGTACTAGCAGTAGTGATACTGACTGGTTGGAGGTGAACACCAACTCTGTGTTTGAGTTATGTGTTGGGACCATAAGAGAGAGAGTGAGCTATTAAAGATATTTATTGTTTATGCCCTAGAGGTGTGGGAGCCCTAGAGGTGTGTAAAGAAGAAGACTGTGGCATCTTCTTTGTTGTATTTCCTATTTTTAGGTTGTGCAGCTAAAAGCTTCACTAATGCGGACATGGACAAGGTTGTTGAGAGGTTACTGAGTTACAGAGCAACCAACGTCAGTCTAATCAACCGATGTTAGTCATATTTAGTAAGCAGAGCAACCGAAATCGATCAGGTATCAGCTAACATTGGTCATCTCCAGCCAGACAGGGACCGACGTCGATTGCCTATGCCATTCCAAAACTGCTAGTTCACAGACAGTTAGTTAATGAATCAATTGTTTGCATGTAAAAAGTCTAATTATAGTCTTGAGTTATGGATCTAATTATTGTAATTGGATGTCTAATTATTGTTTGCATGAGATCTATATAATAGACTCATGGGCCATATTGTAATTTGTGCTAGTTGAGTTGAGCAAGGTTAGCTCCTTCAGAGGGAAGAGAGCAAGGTGTGTTCCTCCTAGTTCCATAGGGGTGCCGAGTGTGTATGATCAGATAGATCTACAAGATAGCAAGATCTGGTAGAAGATCCACAGGGGTGTTGGTTTAGAGAATTAGAAGGGTTCTTCATGTGTGTATGATCTTGGTTGGCAGGTGTGCAAGGCCAGGTTTGGAGATTTACATGTGGTAAGTAAGATCATTAATCTGCATAGGTGTGTGTGTGTGTATGAGATCTAAGTTTTTAGGTATGTAAGATTAGGGAGGTTAGCAACACAACAAGTAGCAACATCAAGAGGGATCTACTTGGAGTACATTGTGTACTTAGAGTATGGTGTGTACTCAGTCATGTAGTACGTGGAGTACTTATGTACTGGTAGTAATGATACTGACTGGTGGTACTGGTAGTAGTGATACTAACTGGTTGGAGGTGGACACCAACTCTATGTTTGATTTGTGTGTTGGAACCATAAGAGAGAGAGTGAGCTCTTGAAGAGATTTATTGTTTATGCCCTAGAGGTGTGGGAGCCCTAGAGGTGTGTAAGGAAGAAGATTGTGGCATCTTCTTTGTTGTATTTCCTTCTGGAAGAGTATTAATACAATTGGATATTGTCTCTCATATTTTGTGTTATTTATAAATTCTAGTTACTTGTGATTCTAGTTAAATTCTGCATATTTAGTTGCTTGGTAATCAATTGTGCTTCCTTGGATCCTGACAAGTGGTATCAGAGCTAAGGCTGCAGGGAGTAGGTTTGTGTTTGATTACAGGTCACTCTCAGGGGTTTCTAATTGAGTGGGAGTATAGTAATGACAAAATAAAGTACACTAAGAATGGAGGAATTGAAAAGCATGAATGGTCAATTACTGTGTTATGGAAAGAAAGAGCAGGTAAAGAAAGATTGTTGGTTGGTAGGAGATCAACATGAAGGAATTGAAAAAGTAGATGTTGCAAGTGTTGTTACATAGGATGCTCTAGGATGTTCCTTGGATAAAGTAGAATCTTGTTTTATAGATTCTATTGCCTCTTTCCATGCAGCCTGAAATAGCGTATTTTTCCATGTAAAGGTCTTTGGAGACTTTAGAAAGATTCATTTAGGGGCTGGTGTGCCTTGTCAAAGTTTTGGCAAAGGGGAAGTGTTGCTAAAATTGCAGGTGGCCAACACATGGGTGTTGAAGAAGGTCATGCAGGTCCTAGTCTTGAAGATGTGGCTAATTTCTTCAGGAAAGTTGGGTGATGAGAGATGCACAGAAACTCTTAGAGCGGATGCACTTGAATTAATAGGTGGTCAGAAAGTAGGTACTCTTTATCTACTTGCTTGTATTACTAATTCTTTTTCTGTTGCAAAGATGTGGCTTTGTAGGCTTGGTCACATGAGCAAGAAGGAGATGCATGTTCTTAACAGGAAGTCAAATGTCTTTGACAGACTTAAGAACTAGAAAGCCTTGGTGTTTATAGAGGAGATGATGGATAGAGATCAGTGGACGGGACTGGATAACTCTGAGTAGAGTAGTTTGGATAGGGTTTTGATTCAAAGAGAGTTCACGAGTAAAAATTCATCACTCACAAGTGAACACAGGTACCAACATCGGTCAGGGGTAACCGACGTCGAACAGACAGGCACCAACATTGGTCATGTGTAGACAGGCAAAGTCAGTGGTGTTGAGCAGGTGGAGACTGATGTTGGTAGGATAACCGGTGTCAGTGACCTGGACAGTCGCATGGAACTGATGTCGATCAGATGTAGACTATGTGGTGATTGAGGTCGGTCACTATAACGGATTTTGGGTAGACAACAAGCTATCAAGGAGTTTCAAACACCCATATGGAGGATTGAAAGGGTAAGTAAGCCTCAAATTTGTTGTTCCTCTTCTTTATACTTGTTGCTCACTGCAGAGTAGGAAGGATCTAGGAAATAATGGGAGCATGTCATGAATGAGGAATTTGATTCCTAGGATGCAGAACTAAATAGGAGATTTGGTAGGGTTGCCAACCGAAAGAAAGAACTGAAAGATGAATGGATACCTTGGTTAAAGAATAGAGAGAATGGACATGTGAGACAGAAGGCTAGGTCATATGGTCTTGAGGAAGTTCCAAGACAATGGTACAAGTTTGACAGGTGGATGACAAAGCATGGCTTTAGTCAATGTCATTGTAACTACTATGGTTTCTTTACCAGGTGGATGATGGTTGCGACATTATCCTATTACTGTATGTTGTGTGTTTGTTTGATGCAGGGTTACACATACAAGGTTTTTTTTGAGCTAAAGGTAAAGTTAGTTTAGAGGTGTGTCAAAGAATTTGGAGGAACAAAATTCTTTGGCATGAGTAATCCTAGAGATAGGGAAGATCACAAGTTGATGTTGTCACAAGATGATTGTATGAACGTAGTGCAAGATGCAGAACAGGGAAACACACCTATGGACGGATAGTTCATAGAATAGGGTCCCCAATCACATGATGAGGTTGAGTACATGTGTACTCCTTAAGTTTGCTCAAGCAATGGGTGCTATTAGAAAGTTTGTAGTCAATTCGAGAAGGAAGCACTGGAGGGCAGTTCAGTGGATCTTAGGTATCTGAGAGGGACCAACAGTAGGGATTCTTGCTATGCAGGGTCAGGCGCTTTAGATATGTCAGGTTACTTGGATGATAGGTGTTGCACCATAGGTTTTGTGGTGGTTGGTCTTCAAGGTTGAACTTGAAGAGGGATACAAGCTAGGAAAAAAATTAGACGGTGTACAGGTATAGGTACAGTGTAGCTGTTTATCTCCAAGTGGGAGATTGTTAGGTTGTGGAGCTAAAAGCTTCACTAATGTAGACATGGAGGAGGTTGTTGAGAGGTTACTGAGTTGAAGAGCAATCAACGTCAATCTGATCAACCAACGTCAGTCATATCTAGTGAGCAGAGCAACCAACATCGATCAGGTATCAACTGACGTCGGTCATCTCCAGCCAGATAGGGACTGACGTCAGTCGCCTATGCGGTTCCAAAACTACTAGTTTACAGATAGTTAGTTAACAAACCAATTGTTTGCATGTAAAAAGGCTAATTATAGTCTTGAGCTGTAGATCTAATTATTGTTTGCATAAGATCTATATAATAGACTCATGGGCTGTATTGTAATTTGTGCTAGTTGAGTTGAGCAAGGTTAGCTCCTTCAGAGGGAAGAGAGCAAGGTGTGTTCCTCCTAGTTCCACAGGGGTGCTGAGTGTGTATGATCAAATAGATCTGCAAGATAGCAAGATCTAGTAGAAGATCCATAGGGGTGCTAGTTTGGAGAATCAGAAGGGTTCTTCATGTGTGTATGATCTTGGTCAGCAGGTGTGCAAGGCTAGGTTTGGAGATCTACATGTGGTAAGTAAGATCATTGATCTGCAAGTGTGTGTGTGTGTGTGTGTGTGTGTGTGTGTGTGTGTGTGTGTGTGTGTGTGTGTGTGTGTGTGTGTGTGTGTGTGTGTGTGTGAGATCTAGGTTTGCAGGTGTGCAGAACCAGGGTGATTTGTAGGTGTGCAAGATTAGGGAGGTTAGCAACACAATAGGTAGCAAGATTAGGAGGGATCTACTTGGAGTATGTTGTGTACTTGGAGTACGATGTGTACTCAGTTGTGGAGTACGTGGAGTACTTGTGTACTGGTAGTAGTGATACTGACTGGTGGTACTGGCAGTAGTGATACTAACTGATTAGAGGTGAACACCAACTTTGTGTTTGAGTTGTGTGTTGGGACCATAAGAGATAGAGTGAGCTCTTGAAGAGATTTACTATTTATGCCCTAGAGGTGTGGGAGCCCTAGAGGTGTGTAAGGAAGAAGACTGTGGCATCTTCTTTGTTGTATTTCCTTCTAGAAGAGTATTAATACAATTGGGTATTGTCTCTCATATTTTATGTTATTTCTAAATTCTAGTTACTTGTGATTCTGGTTAAATTCTACATATTTAGTTGCTTGGTAATCAATTGTGCTTCCTTAGATCCTGACAAGTGGTATCAGAGCTAAGGTTGCAGGGAGCAGGTTTGTGTTTGATTATAGGTCACTCTCAGGGGTTTCTAATTGAGTGGGAGTATAGCAATGGTAGAAAAAAGTACACTAAGAATGGAGGAATTGAAAAGCACCTATATATTTAGTTGCTTGGTAATCAATTGTGCTTTCGGGGGTTCTTGACAAGATCCATAGGGGTGTTGGTTTAGAGAATTAGAAGGGTTCTTCATGTGTGTATGATCTTGGTCGGTAGGTGTGCAAGGCCACGTTTGGAGATCTACATGTGGTAAGTAAGATCATTGATTTACAGGTGTGTGTGTGTGTGTGAGGTCAAAAAAGATCTATAGGGTAGCAAGATCAAAGGTGAAAGCAACATATCAAGGAGCAAGATCAGGTGAGATCTACTTGGAGTGCATTGTGTACTCAGTTGAGTATGTGTGTATACTCAGTGTACTGGCAGTAGTGATACTAACTGGTTGGAGGTGAACACCAACTCTATCTTTGAGTTGTGTGTTGGGACCGTAATTGAGAGAGTGAGATATTGAAGGTGAATTACTGTACACTTGGTGTGGGAAGCCTATAAGGTGTGGAAGAGTGTGGCGTCTCTTCATTGTAATTTCTTTCTGGAAGAGTATTAATACAATTGGGTATTGTCTCTCATATTCTCTATTATTTTTAAATTCTAGTTACTTGTTAATTCTGGTTAATTCCACATGTTTGGTTGCTTGGTAATCAATTGTGCTTCCTAGATCCTGACAAGTGGTATCAGAGCATGTTTGTTGTTCTAGATTTCTGACAAGTGGTATCAGAGCTAAGGTTACAAGGAGCAGGTTTGTGTTTGATTACAAGTCACTCTCAAGAGTTTTTGATTGAGTGGGAGTATAAAAATGGCAGAAAAAAGTACACTAAGAATGGAGGAATTGAAAAGCATGAATGGTCAATTACGGTGTTATGGAAAGAAAGAGCAGGTAAAGAAAAATTGTTTGTTGGTAGAAGATCATCATGAAGAAACTGAAGAAGCAGATGTTGCAGGTGTTGTTGCATAGGATGCTCTAGGATGTTCCTTGGATAAAGTAGAATCTTGGTTTATAGATTTTGTTGCCTCTTTCCATGCAACACCAATTAGAGGGGTTGGTGAGCCTTGTCAAAGTTTTGGCAAAGGGGAAGTGTGGCTGAAATTGTAGACGGCCAACACATGGGTGTTGAAGAAGGTCATGCAGGTCCTAGTCTTAGAGATGCAACTAATTTCTATAGGGAATTTGGGTGATGAGAGATGCATATGTAACTCTCACAGTGGATTCTTGGAATGTTACCAAGGATGCACTTGAATTAGTAGGTGGTAAGAAAATAGGTATCTTTTATCTATCTACTTATATTACTAATTCTTCTTCTGTTGTGAAGATGTGGCTTTGTAGGCTTGGTCACAAGAGCAAGAAGGAGATGCATGTTCTTAAGCAGAAGTCAGATGTCTTTGACAAACTTAAAAACTGGAAAGCCTTGGTGTTTATGGAGGAGATGATGGATAGAGATCAGTGGAGAAGGCTGAGTAACTTTGAACAGGGTAGTTTTGACATGGGTTTGATTCAAAGTAAGCTCGCGAGTAAAAAGTCATCACTCACAGGAGAACATAGGTACCAGCATTAGTCAAGAGAAATTGGCATCGAATAGATAGGCACCGACATCGATCATGTGTAGACAAGCAAAATTGGTGGTGTCGGGCAAGTGGAGACCGACGTTGTTGGGATAATTGGCATCGGCGACCTAGACAGTCACATGAAACTAACGTCGGTCAGATGCAGGCTATGTGGTGATCAAGGTTGATCACTGGAATGGAATTTAGGTGGATAGCAAGCTGTCAAGGAGTCTTAAACACCCATATGGAGGACTGAAAGGGTAAGTAAGCCTCAAATTCATTATTCCTCTTCTTTATACTTGTTGCTCACTGTAGAGTAGGAAGGATTCAGGAAACAGTGGGAGCATGGCATGAATGAGGAATTTGATTCCTAGGATGCAGAACCAAATGGGGGATTTGGTAGGGTTGCTAGCCAGTATGAAAGCACTAAAAGATGAATAGATTCTTTGGTTAAAGAATAGAGAGAATGGATACGTGAGAGGAAAGCCCAGGTCATATGGTCTTGAGGAAGCTTCAAGATAGTGGTACAGGTTTTGACAAGTGGATGACAAAGCAGGGCTTTAGTCAATGTCAGTGTAACCATTGTGTTTGTCTTACTAGGTTGGATGATGGTCGCAACATTATCCTGTTACTATATGTGGATGGTATGCTAGCTGAAGGTTCAGACATACAGGGTTTTGCTGAGCTAAAGGTAAGGTTAGTTCAGTGGTTTGCCATGAAGGATTTGGGAGCAGCAAAATTCTTTGGCATGAGTAATCCTAGAGACAGGGAAGATCACATGTTGATGTTGTCATAGGATGATTGTTGAAGGTAGTGCAGGATGCAGAATAGGGTAACACACCTATGGATGGACAATTCACAGAATAGGGTCCCCAATCACATGATGAGGTTTAGTACATGTGTACTCACTGAGTTTGCCCAAGCAGTGGGTGCTATCAAAAAATTTGTAGTTAATCTGAGAGGGAAGCATTGGAAAGTGGTTCAGTGGGTTCTCAGGTATCTGAGAGGGACCAGCAATAGGGATTCATGCTATGCAAGGTCAAGTACTTTGGATTTGGCAGGTTACTTGGATGATAGGTGTTGCACCACAAGATGTGTGGTGGTTGGTCTTCAGGATTGAGCTTGAAGAGGGATACAAGCCAAGAAATAAATTAGATGGTGTATAAGTACAGGTACAGTGTAGCTGTTTATCTCCAAGTGGGAGATTGATAGGTTGTGGAGCTAAAAGCTTCACTGATGCAGACATGGGAGGAGGTTGCTGAGTGTCACAGTCACCGGCGTTAGTCAGGCCAACCGACGTCGATCAGGTGTATATAGGAAGCTGCCAACATCAGTCAAGGATCGACCGACGTTAGTCATCTCTAGGCAGATAGGGACCGATGTCAATCACCTATGTGGTTCCAGAACTGCTAGTTCACGAACAGTTAGTTAATGAATTGGTTATTTGCATGTCGAAAGGCTAATTTTAGTCTTGAGTTGTAGATCTAATTATTGTAATTGGATGTCTAATTATTGTTTACATGAGATCTATATAATAGACTCGTGGGTTGGATTATAATGTGTGCTAGTTGAGTTGAGAAAGGTTAGCTCCTTCAGAGGGAAGAGAGCAAGGTGTGTTCCTCCTAGTTCCATAGGGGTGCTGAGTGTGTATGATCAGATAAATCTGTGGGATAGCAAGATCTGGTAGAAGATCCACAGGGGTGCTAGTTTGGAGAATCAGAAGGGTTCTTCATGTGTGTATGATCTTGGTCGGTAGGGGTGCTAGTTTGGAGAATCAGAAGGGTTCTTCATGTGTGTATGATCTTGGTCGGTAGGTGTGCAAGGCCATGTTTGGAGATCTAGATGTGGTAAGTAAGATCATTGATTTATAGGTGTGTGTGTGTGTGTGCGAGGTCAAAGGAGATCTGTAGGGTAGGAAGATCAAAGGTGATAACAACATATCAAGGAGCAAGATCAGGTGAGATCTACTTGGAATGCGTTGTGTACTCAGTTGAGTATGTGTGTATACTCGGTGTACTGGCAGTAGTGATACTGACTGGTTGGAGGTGAACACCAACTCTGTGTTTGAGTTGTGTGTTGGGACCGTAATTGAGAGAGTGAGCTCTTGAAGGTGAATTACTGTACACTTGGTGTGGGAAGCTTGTAAGGTGTGGAAGAGTGTGGCGTCTCTTCATTGTAATTTCTTTCTGGAAGAGTATTAATACAATTGGGTATTGTCTCTCATATTCTATGTTATTTCTGAATTCTAGTTTCTTGTTACGTTTGGTTAATTCTGCATGTTTAGTTGCTTGGTAATCAATTGTGCTTCCTAGATTCTGACAAGTGGTATCAGAGCATGTTTGTTGTTCTAGATTCTTGACAAATTTTTTATCCCTTTTCATTTTCAACAAGAGATTTAAATGCTTTAAACTTTGCAAAGGATTCAGATTTTTCTTTGAGTAAATATATCCAAGTCATCCTAGTAAAATAATCAATTAATACTATGAAGTCGTTGTTACCTTGAATACCTTTAGTTCTTATAGGTCCACATAGGTTAGTGTGGACCAACTCCAATGGTAATATGGTGGAATTATCCTTATATTTGTATCTTATTTTGGTTTTTTTCTTATGAAGGCATGCTTTGCAAAGAGTATAAGGAATCTTAGTGATTTTAGGAATATGCCTCATTAATCCTTTTGAATTGATCCTCACCATGTTGTCAAATTTTATATGTGTAAGTTTTATATGGTAAATAAATATTTCATCTAATTGATTCATGAAACATTCCTCCCTTTGGGATTCATGGAGCACATATAAGTTATTATTTTCCTTGTGAATATTTGCAACCAATTTTCCAAACTTGGCTCTTCTCACTTCACAACCTTTATCATTAAAATTCAAAACATTTCCTTGATTACACATTTGGATAACACTTATAAGATTTTGTTTCAAACCTTCTACATATAAAACATTTTCAGTTTTAGTATGACCATTTTCCAAATTTAAAGAACTTTTGCCAACTATGTTAGCAGAATTGTTGTCACCAAATCTTACTGAATATGAATTATGTTTTTGAGAGAGATAAACTTGCTCTTGTATCCTATCATATGAATTGATCATCCATTATCTATGTATAATTTATTGTTTTCATCCTCTTGAGTATGTAAGGTAGTTTGAACAAACATTGACTCTTCCTTCAGTGCACTACCTAAATTCTACTTCTTATTTTCTTCAATCTTGGATTTGTCTTCCTTGAACCATTTGATGGTGTCAATGAATTGTATGTCCTTTTTACAATAATCCATATTATATTATTTAGTTATATGTCCTTATTGGTTGTATTTATATCATATAACCTAACTTTTTATTTTTAAAGAGAAAGTATAGTCCTTATATCTATGACCATATTAATTAAAAGTGTAATAGTACCCATTGAAGACATAACTATAGTTATTGAAGACATATTGATATTAATTTTAGTTGACCATCAATAACCCAAAAAATTTAATCTTTAAATTCTTTGGTATAGATATTACTCTACTTATCATTAGATAAAAGCGTGCATGCATGCACGCACACATACGCGCGCGTGTGCGCCTGTACGCGCACGCGCGCGCGCACACACACACACACACACACAAACACACACACACACACACACACACACACACACACACACACACACACACACACACACACACACACACACACTTTTTTTACCTTCCAAATTATACATTCTTTGATACAAGCCTTTATCCATCATGTCCTACAAATTATTTATTATTGTTTCTAGTTTATTTATTTGTGTCTTTACACCATCAATGCTTGAATTAATATTATAACATATTTAGGAAGTTAGATCTAAATTTTTAATTCCTTTATTGTTCTTCAATCTTTCATTTTCTTCCTCTAGACATTTGATCTATGATAAAACACATACTAGTTCAGCATGAAGGTATGTCTTAACCTCTTTGTCATCCATTGTACCTTTGATCACCTTCAAGTGGTTAAACTTACAAATAAAGTGTGGCTTTGATACCCATTATTAGAGGTAAAATCACTGGGGGGTAAATTGGTAATGCAAGAAAATAAATTTTAATTACAATCCTTCAAACTCTTAACCATTCAACGTAAGCATTCATGAAGAATATAAACCATTCATTACAACGAATAAAGAAAACAATGCAAGATCAAAGCACATAACACATGAATTATGTAAGAAACCTTCAAGGAGGATAAAACCCACTCTCAATCCTAAAAACACATGTAATATAGTCCTATAATAGATCACAAACATGATATTTTAGTAAAGCACCCACTTCACAAGGAACACCAACCCCTAAACATAGACAAGCACCCACCTACCCTAGATGTTGAGAACCCACACAACACCTCTAATATCAACACCTCCAAAACACTAATTTCCTTTCAATATAATTATGAAATAATGAATAACCACTCTCTTCAACCCTTCACACTTTCTCAATCCTTCACACATAGTAATGCATCCAAAATAACCTTTTGGATTAATCTACATTTATTCAATCATCTTCAACCATTAACCCTATAAAAAACTATTACAAAATCATAAATATGAAGAATAGGTCACACACATATCCCTCACACTTATCTACTCTTCAATGCATCCACAAAGCTTACTCACACTGCTCTTTTCTTTGCTCATTCTCTCTAGAAACCTTCATCTTTATTTTTGATCTTTATAAAGTATCCATGATCATCATATTCTTGGTCAGCCACAACACATTCCTTAATAATTAAGGCTTCTATCCAACTTTTAAAAATATTATCACCACCTACATAGGTCTACCATACCATTGATAGATCATCCTTAAGTAACAACACCTTCCAACTAGGCCTAAGTAGCCATTTTAGGTCCATGGAGACATATTCATCCCTTTAACACTTCATTGAGAAAAAATAGAAACATAAGACCACTTCAAAACACATAGGTACATGAAAAATGACCCCTAAGACACCCTCAAGTGATTACATTCATCACTACACACATCTGCATATGCAAAACCATTCAATCATTTACCTTGTACATGAAAACACCATGAATAAATAAAATGTCAACTTTAAATCAATGGTTCATACTAAATATGGATTGGTTAAACCTCAAAAATCCATAAAGATGATCCTTGGGAGTATAAAAAACTCTAAAATATAAAATTCACCATGAATCAACCAAACACCATCAATAAAAACATTAACACCCTTCTCAAGTCACTTGTAGAAGAAAGTCAAACCCTTGGTCAACTTTGAGCCATAATAAATGCAATTTTATGACCAGTCAAACCTCTTAATCAGTTTTCATAGATTTCCATTAAAGTTAGTTACCACTTTTATCTTTACTCCAACAACAAATTCATTCATCATAAAAAATTATAAGCAAAAAATTGTAAACTAGTTTTCTTTATAAAATTCAAATATTTGAAATCCAACAGTCACAAAAGAAAATGCCAATTTGACTATGGAAATGATGAAATCAGCTTGGTAGAGCAAATTTTCACTATAATATGTTTTGATAGACATTATTTCAAGTCATGAAATTGGAACACATGCTCTAGGCATAAAATTGAATAGACCCATATGACAACTCTCTTCTGACACCTTCACATGTGCAAATTCTGATGTCATCAATTGGCTTACTTAGAAAAATCTACTAAGATGACTAGCATAACCTAGACCTTCATAAGACTATGCAAATGGATTATTTTCACTTACAGAAGCACACCAACTATGTATTACTTCCCACAGGACCCATCAAACATGATTAACACATCATCAACATCCATTATCTTTCCTAACCAAGTAAATACTATAAGATCCATGCATGATCACTAAGTCACACTTTGTCATTGACCTACTAGCTTACTTGACACCTCATGAACACTCTTGGTCACCTTAAAGACATAATTGACAACACCTCAACATATTTTGTGGCTCTATGAACTTATTTGAATTATATAATGTATATGGTGTTGTTTATGTGTACTTTTATGTCATATTCATGATTTTTATAAGGTTCGATAGTCAGTGTAAGTGGTTGAAATGTTGAAGCCAAAATGGTTTGTCTAGTTTTGGTTTGACTATGTGTAGTGAGGTCAAAATATTGGTCTAGAAGACTAATAATTGAAATTAGACCTTATGATTTTTGTATTTGATAATGGTTTAGATATGTCAAAGGATATTTTTAAAGTATCAATGGCCATGGGAAGTGTTCTTTCAGTTATTTAAGATCAAGTTGTTCATGACTAGGTTTTGGAGTGTTCTGGTAGTTCTAAGTGAGATATTTATAGAGAAGTGTTTGAGTCCTTTTGACATAATTTGTGAAGTATAAATCACATGGTGATGTTTTTAAAGTCATATATTTTTTTCATATGATTTATTATTATGGTTGTGTGACTAAATTGTGTACATGCTCTAGTTTTGTTTGGCATACTTTTTGTAGGTTCACAGGCTTAATGTGAATAATACTAATGGTGTGCTTCAATTGGTGGTTGGATGCATAAAGTTTCATGGAAATAATATGAAATTATTTTGGGTCTATTTGAGTGGTCTATTAAGTTGTCATACCATATTTAGAGTTTTAAAGTGTTCCAAGGAAATCAAAGGGTAACATGTCCTAATGAAAGCTTAATCGAATTAGGTCTCCTTAAGGCCTTAAAGAGATTTTGGTATTTTAATTTGAGGATGACCTCTTGTAATTATTGATTCATGTATGAAATTTTTTATAAGACCTATTTTAAGGTTAATCTAAGTGTGCATGTTTATATGGATAACCAAAGGGTATATGAGCAAGAGGCTTGTATATACACAAGGTAGTTTTAGGCTTATTGGTGGGTGTAGAGTGTGAAAGTGAATGATATAACACATTGTTGAGTAGATTGAGGTATTTTATACCATAATAAGAGTGTATAAGTTATGTGATTAATATTTTAAACTGTGTCTACATATGAAGATCAAGGTCATATAACCTAATCAGTCTTAAAGAGATCTAATCGAGCGAAGAAGCCTAAAAGGCAATTTGAGAGAGATAAGATTGTTAAGAGATAAAGAAGGTGATCATCATATATTATGTGAGAAACATAGTGTTATAAATGTGATAAAATAAATTAGGTTTATAAGTTGGTGTTGAGTCATCTAGGGTTTTGGTGCCTCCTTGTAGGTTGGTGCTTGTTAAATCCTAGTTGAGTGGGTGCTTGATTAGTTGGGGTTGGTGCTCCATGAGAAGTTGGTGATTCACTAAAGATTGGTTTTTGTTTTATAGTAATGTAGTCCATTTCAATAGATAAATTATTTTTCTTTCCCTTGAGGTTTTCCCACATATCTAATGTGTTATCTGGATCCATGTTTTTGTATAGTTGCATATGCTTTGTTGGATTTTCATGTTTGTATGAATGGTTAATAAATGATTAAGTGGAATTGAATGATTATTTTGAAGATAATGATTTAACCCCCCTCTAATTTATTGTGATTTAAACAATAAGTATCCACACCTTAATGTTTATGAAGGATTACCTTGAATTAGATGATTAAATAGAGGCTCACCTCTTGAATGCAATGCACTTAGGTGAAAATGTGATGTAACCTTGCTGAATTTTAGTAGACATGAAGAGGTTGTCAAACATAGGTTTGAAAAATTATCTAAAATGAAATTATTTAGGATATCTAAGAAATTCCTTATGTGTTATAAGTATCATAAATAAAAGTTAAAACATAACAAATTTGATGTATTATGACTGGGTCTCTATCAAATCTATGAAATCTTAGGGAAGAATGTTTTTGCCCAAGGTGTCTCACTGGCAAGGATGTCCTATTGGCCATCAATGGGAAATTCCTCAAACATTATTTATAATTCTGATTGGATTACAATGACCTATAAATTATTTCTCTTTTAATTTATTTCTTTTGTTGTTGTGTGTCCTTCCTGTCCCTTATTTTATTATAGGCTTATTGCATTTTTCTATTTTTTTTAATTTTTTTAATTTCTTGGTTCACCCTCATTGCATCTCCTTTTGAGTTAAACTTATTATTTTCACCTGAGGGTTCCCCTATTTAGTTTAATGATATGAATGGGAATATTATTTTTGAATAATACCAATGACATTCCTATGCACTAGAAATGTTTAAAACCTTGTTCAATTACTCGCATGAATTACTGCATTTTCCTCTATATGATTAGAATGTTCAAGGCCAATGATTTGAAATAGAGGATATGAATTTAGAAGAGATTATTTTCCTATTTTGAATATCATAAAATGCACATAGTAGAAAAAATTAAGCATAATGCAACTCCAATTTTTCATCCTTTGCTTTAACTTATTGTGTACTTATTGATTATCACTCGACCCATTGCTTGGTACCCAACTTTATATGGACAAAAAAATAAAAATATAATTTCAAAACGAATGTAAAAAATACATAATTTGAAAAATTATCTCAAAAGGGTGATCTTGGAAACCTCCATCATAGGATGTTTTTCTTGGTTGGTAGTGGAGAAAGGCCTTAGCAAGGGACTAAAGGTGTATCTCTATCAACAATATAAACACTTAACTAGAAGTAGAGCAATACCCATGCCATTTACCCCTCAGCCAAATTATAAAATCATTTGTCCATTTATCAGTGCCCATCATTTAGATAAATCGAATTTATTGTGTGTGATTTCAAGATAACTAAATTAATTATGTAAACTCACACATTGATGGTATTTAGGTAGAATTATACTTTAGTATGTCCTGTGATGAAGCATAATTTTAGATCTTTACATTTTTATTTTGCTTTAGAATATGGCTTGAAACTAATGTTTGTGTTTGAATGAGAACCAAAGATTTTGGATTCTTGAGATAATTAGGAGTATCTTCAAATAGGAGCCACCTTTTGTTATTGCTCACACAACATGCCCCATTTTTAGCTGAAGATGGGAACCTTATTTTATTATTTGATCTTTATCCCTTGGGAGTATTTGATGGATTTCCTATTTGATACCTTTATTTAATTTGCCTAAGTATAAATATCTTGACCTTTTTAAAATTGCATTTTAAAAATACTTGAGAATCCCATTTTTGGGAAATATGACTTTTTAGAGTTTTTTTTAGTCTTTCCTTATCAATCTAGCCTATTTCTACTTTGGTTAAGTGAAGAATTGGCTAAGTGATTATGATTGTTTCAATTTAAACTTAGTTGTTTTCAATAAATGGGATTCATATAGAAAATGATCCCTCTAAAAAGGGACTATTTTATTACACTAAATCCCCCTTGACCCATTTCTACTTTAATCTTCCCTAAATTGGCTAAATGTTTGCATATGTTCAACTTTTATCTTAGTTGATTTTATAAAAAATAGTCAAAAATTTCTTTGAAAATGGATTTGAATTCATTTAAAATGGCTTTATCTTTGTTAATTTTATCCACCTTATTACTTTTATTTTTAAAAATTAATCATTTTGATTTGAATTTCTTAGTCATTAGCTTTTAAAATTACAAGTGTCGATTGTGATCCTTTGATTTTCTACCTATAGGTGCCCACTATGTTTCCCATAGGCATGTGATGATATTTTATAGCTCCCAATGGCCTTGACCTAATCTTAAAAGCTTATTTGATACTTGTCTAATTCTTTAAAAGGTTCTCAAAACCATGTGGCATATTTTCACTACTCTACAGGACTTGAGCAATTCAAATTCACATAGGAGCATCCAACTCTCTAAATCATCATAATGCTACTAGTGGCATGATCTTAGAGACTCTCTATCCTAGATGAATCTATACATAGAAAACTATTCTAGGAAAGTGGGTGAGTAGGATGATATTAAGTGACATGATCCTAATAACCTATTACCCCATATGACTTTATAAATAGCAAAATCCTCTTAGTGAGTGGGTGAGTGGTATGATACTAAGTGGCATGATCCTAGTGAACCATTACCCCAAGTGGTCCTTGAAATATTGAAACACACCAGAGCTCTAGGTGAATGGGATGACACTATGTGGTGGAATCCCCCTTCACCATAACCAAAATATAATTAGCACGTATAAATCCCTCATTGAGTAGGGGAAGCACATGGATCAACCACATGGAATGACTCTATTGATAGAGGACACATTGGAAATGATGTCAGTAAAATATTAGCGTAAATTTGATGGCCCATCTAATTGTCAAAAACTATTAAAGGATTAAAAAACCCTATTTTAAATCCTAGGAGCATAGGTTGAGAATAATTAATTTCTCATCAACATAATAGATGGAATAATTAAATGCATAATTAAATTTGACAATGGCTAGAGGAATTAACAATAGTGTGGAAAGTACATTTTAGTTATGACAAGGATTTAATATACAAGAGTGTCATCTCTAGGTATCGTGAGGATTTGGTTCCAACTACAAATATAATGGATCAACTTTAATATATCAAATATAAAATAAATATGAAATCCACAAGAAGTGGAATTAAATTCAAAAATGATAATGTATCTACCAATGAAAAAATATTAAGACATAATGTCACCCAGAACTAACAAAGGTGGCCAAATCAAGTGTCAATTTAACCATTGACACTTATGAAGAGCATGGCATGCATAATGGTATAAGGAAGAAAGGAACTAAGGACAAATCCACCATAGAGGAGCTTTGTATACTATAGGGATGTGTATGGACATGTCTTAATAGTAATCCCAAGGCATTTTCAACCACTTCTAGCTATATTTAACCAATGAAATTTACTTCCATGTTGACAAAAGTATGGTGCATAAGTTCTCAACTAAATTTTTGAATCCACATCGAATAATTTGATAATTTTTTTGTCATAACTTGGTGTCCCAAAATTTTTATTTTTGTTTCTTATCCTATAAGTATGAGTTTAAATACCTTTATAAGGTATGGATTTTTGTGAATTATAAGAGAGATGTAGAGAACCAAACACTTTATTTTTATGATTTTTTACAGATTTACAGATTAGTTTTAGTTTTATGATCTTTTTTAGTTTTGATGTTGTTGAGGTGAATTTAATAGATGAATGGTTGTATGGGATCTAAAATTTGTTGATAAAAAATGAAAATATTGATGTTTGAAGACTATTGGGATTGTGTGTGGATATTTAATTTCACATGTTAGATGATGGCGATGACCTTTCCTTTTCATAGTCAATCTTCACCAAAATCTTATACCATATTTAGTTGGATTTATGTTAGGTTTGACTCAATCAAATATTGGTTTAGTAAATCCCATTCAACCAGACATCTCACCTTGATCTTCATGGTAGTAGGATCTCTTTCTCTTTACCCTTGATCTTTTGCATTTTATTTTAAAAGTGTGCTAGCTTAGGGATTAATTATCAATAGAAGTAATATGAAATTAAACATTTATTTGGATTGTTATTCCATGGCCTATTTATCACCATTATAGCATCAAATAATACCACAAAATATCACGAGAGAGTGTTTTAAATCCTATAATCAAATAATACCACACAATAACCCTAGCTAGGTCTTATACTTTCTTATAAAAGTAAATGACAAAGTAAAATTAAAATATAATCTAGTACTCACCAAAGTATGTGGCATAATATGGGGAAAATAAACAAAAAATTAAACATACAAAGAGCTATACTCAAGGCAATGTAGAGGTAATCCTAATGCATGGAGAGAGAAACATATTCATAAGAGAACACATGAAAATATATTGAATTAATAAAGAGGAAAAAGAGTTAGGAATACTTACCTTTGAAGATAAGATCGTCTAACCTCAATCTATCCCTTGGACAATGGTACTTTATAAGAGGTTATTATGGTTTGTAGGGATAACAAATATAGATCAATGCTAAGATACATGACTTATCCTATGCATTCAAAAGACTTAGCCCACAAGATAAGATTCTTATCTCTAAAGGAATTATGAAACCCTAAGCAATGGCTGCTCCTCAAGTAGAATGGTGGATATGTAGATGCATACAAAAATTATTATCTCTATCACTCTATAATGAAAATGGTGAAAAGGATGTGTTTATATATCTAGATCAAACCCTAAAGCTTTTTGAAGTTTTAATCAATAAATTCAGCCCAATCAACCCTATTCTTTAATAAATAAAACACTTAGGTCCTAGACTAGGTTGACCAGGGCTGACCTAATCCTATAATATGTTTATTTTTAGGAACATGGTCAACCTAGGACAAGTTTGTTTGATAAATGATACACATAGGTTTTAGA
>JARHVA010007341.1:560000-667500 GCA_037957365.1 Torreya grandis
TTCAACCATTTCATTTTGCCTAAGTGCAGAAGTATAGTGGAGGCTACCAAGTGTCACTCTTTAGGTCCCTTCCTACTCCATCCCCAAAAGGCTATGAAAGATGCCACATACCCCTAGAAGGAGAAGCGGAAGGTGCCATGTATCTTCCCAGGAGTAGTGGAGGTCACCATGTGTCAACCTCTAAGAAACCATCTTTGAGCCTAATCACCGAATAAAGATTGTGGTGGGTCTTAGACGTTATTTCAAAGGACTATGAAAACACTAAGTTCAACATGCAATGTGCATCCATCCCTTCCTAAAAACTTTCCCGAGCAAGGAACGCAGTGAGTTTTGTTTTGATAAAACTACAACGTATCAAGGAAGTGGATTGTGACAGGTGTCGAAGGTAGAGCATTCTTAAGTAGAATATAGAGAAAGTGAAAGTGGCCAAGTGTCATCCTCTAGTGCCTTCTAGACAAAAGGGGAGAATTTTCATGAATTAAGTGTCCTCTTCCATTTCAATAGAATAGAGTGCCCATCTACCTGTTATAATAAAAATGGAGGGAAACTCAGCAAGAGTTATTCCTGGTAGATAGAACAATGCATTGGGTAGATTTTTGGGGCTTGAAAGCATTAAAGACATCGTCTATTTGTCCCCTATAGGTGGAAGCAGAATAGATAGTTGAGCAGCCAAATAGGTGATGGAATGAGGAATTTTAGGCTCAAAGGGAGGTACTAGCCATGGATCACCATGCCACAGTCATGGCTATTCTTAATAAGACTAGGATATGCCCAAGGCATTGAAAGCACCATCTGTTTGTCCCCTGTGAGTGAAGGATGGAGTGGAATTGCACGAGAAGGGGAGTGATCGAAGGAAACACTTGAGGCTATATAAGAAGATTTGTAAAATCAATTAAAGGGGGGGGGATTTTTCACATAGTTTAGACTTTCTAAAGTTTTTGACTAGTAATATCATTTGCTCTTGTCTCAATTCTCTTGAGTTGTAAATTTGATATAATAGTGCATGTTTATGTGCCCTTTATGTGGCTGAATGAATTAAGGAAATTTGAGCTCCATGCCTTAGTTAGTGTTATCTATGTCATTTGTGAAGTAGTGTATACTATAGATTCTATAAAGTTGTGATTAGGAATGTTATTTGCTTTTGTCTCATTTTCTTGAATCAGAAGGTTTACATAACTGTACGTGACTTCTGAGCCTCTTTTGTGATTGGAAGATTATGTTAAGAAGATTAAACACTATGCCTTTATTGACATTCCCTATATCTCAATGAAAGACTCCCCTATTGTGAGCCTCAATTTCTATTATTTCAATCTTTTACATTGATCATGCACTTGTCTACTCTTAAATGTAATTAAATCCTATAATAGTCTCACTGTGCTCAGGTTAGGATTATGATTACACTCAGGCGCATCGCCATAGTTAGGTTTTATTTCCTGAATTTGCATTTTTGTTTAATCTCCTATCCCTTTTCCCCAACAATTGATACAAAAGAAGATACCATATTCTCTAAAATCTGGAGGTTGTTTCAAGCTGCATTGTCCCACAGCTTGAAACTTACCATTGTTGATTGGTTAATATCTAGCATAATTTTAAGTCATCAACAGTCTGGCACACTCAGTGGGACCAATCTTTCAAGGAGTCAAAGAATTTCTAGTGTATTCTTCATCTAATCAGCCTTTGGAGGTTTTCAGTAACACCAACAATGGCTCTGAGTCAAATCAGCCGATCAAGCAGTCCTGGTATTGTCAAGAAATCACTTTTGGTATGTATAATTCTATTACTCATAGCTATGAGTCTTATTCTCCTTATATATTTAATCAAGAACAAGCTTCTCCTAGAATCATGACAAGTAACAAGGATGCAGATGGTTATGTTCTATACCAATCTTATGCCCAGTCTCCCCAATATGTCACATCCCATGTTCAACCTGACCTTATTTTCACCTTCAAAAAAGCATTGCTAGGATTTAAAAAATATGTGTTAGAGCTTGACAGCAGAAGGGGATATGGCCAAGAAATTCCTTGTCATGTCATCCATCAAGTAAGGGATGCAATAGAATTGATTAAAAGTGAGTGGAATCCCATTGAAAGAGAAAATTGGCAAGAGCTTACATATGAGATGTTAGATGTGTGTGGATTGATTGAATTTATAGAAGAGAAGCTGAGCATTCATGAGAGACTGCTTTACCAAGTCTATCAACTTGCACATTCATATGCCACCCCTGTTCATAATCGAGGTCAAACTTGTCAAGATCATTTCCCAAATAATGAAGAGTCTATGATAGCAACAAGGGAAGAGGACTCCAAACCCTCACTATCTCCTCAAGTCCCTTCCACCCTTCCTTAAGAAGCCTCTTGTTTTCCATCACAACCTTCTTCGTCATCCCTTTTCAAAGAAGAATATATTTTAAAAGAGGCAAATGAGTATGCAGAGGAGTATGCTCAATTCATGGCTAGTCAAGAGGATTCCATAAGTACAGAAAAGGAGGAAATCACCATAGATCCCCCCTTTGATGAACAAGAGGATAAGTCACAAGCTTTTGTCTTAACCTCTGATGAGGAAGAAATCATTTCTGACTTTTTTCTCACCCTACAAGAGGATATGGAGGAGTATGGACACTCCCTTTATCAAGCCATTGAGATAGGTGACACTATCTTTGAGGAAGACTATGAACTGGCTAGAAATGGAGAAGACAACTGTGAGATTCAAATGAGTATACAGAGGGAAGACTAGCTTTTAGATTTATCCTTTCAAGAGGATGAAGTCATCAAAGAGCATGATGATGCAATAAAGCTAGAATTTGAAGGAGATAAGCTGAAAGATAATGGATATCAAACAGCACAGAGTGAAAAACCAACAACCAATGATTTCTTGATGACACACATGAAGAACCAAAATTTGATAGGATTTCAAGGACAAGAAGAGCTTGTGGATGTCGAAAGCATGTTTGACTCAGAATCATCCAAATACAAGTAGATCCATGTGGCCAGTACAAAGGACATTTCATCAAAGATATACCCGTTGCAATCAATGGTATGGCAACATAAGTTGGTTTGTCATAAAGAAGACATTGGAAAGTTCATTTTTGATCCTAGAGGGAAATAAGGATGTTTAATTAATGTAGTTAGGTAGTTTCCCATTTCCACATGGCTTTGTTGTTGCTTTCCCACTTTTATTTTAAAAATAAGTGTTTTAAACATAGATTTAGTGTCTTAGAAATTTTAATTCTTTTAAATTTTTTTGCATTAAATACTTCACCAAATATTCAAGATCTCTAAGGTACCTTGCACCGCATAATGTGTCCACCTCACCATTTCCTAAAGATTGAGTAGGATTTGTTAATAGTCACTTGAAATTAATGTTATTTAGGACTTGATAGACCCATAAATATCCCTTAGAAAATTTTAAAGTTTACAAACTCTCAAGTATTCCTGCAAAAAAATCTTGCTCATTGCAATTGAAGAACCTAGTAAAAGTTTGCTTCAACGAGCGTGTTTCCATCTTGCACAAAGCTCATACCAGGTATCATACAAGAGATATAGAGATGGTGGGATTATCATCATCACAACAAGGAACGGGGGCACCTAGATATCTTGATATATTACTGGCTAGTAAATCATATGCTACAGCTCCTGCACAACCACCAATAAGCTACCTAAGAACAAAATCCCTGGGAGTCGGTCAATCTGGTGAACCATCAAAGGTAAAGGACTATGTAGATAGAATCATGGACCCAACCCTATAAAGAGCCAGTAACAAGAACCTCAGAGAAGGGGCACACCAAAGGTGTCTATAAAGAGCCAAGGCAAGGCAATATGAAATGGTCAAAATGAGGATAAGGACCTCATAAATAACTTAGTTCATTGTCCCAGCTATGCACCCATGTCTTGATGTGATTGAATTATGCACAGACTTGCTCCATCCACAATCTTACACCATTCAACAAGGCCCCTTCATGCTATAAATCACCCCACCATCTATTAGAGACATGCTTACCCTACAATATGATGATACCACCACCTTCCCAACTATTGATAAGATGCAAAGGATGTGGGTGAATGTTAATACTCAAACAAGGTTTCTAAGGTCTGAGATACAAATGGCCGATGGTGATACCATGGTACCCATGCTCCCTGTACCAAGGATTCAGTTTGCACCCACTAGCCAAGATGCACTATCAATGATGGCTCTCATCTTTGGCATGAAAGATGACATGGCAGTATATGATGAGCAAATGGCCATCCTGTTTAGGCTAAAAATAGTCGATAAGACACAAGAATATCGACTCAACTTCTTAGAACACATCACCTTCTCAATGGTGGAGCAGCTGATTCAATTCAGGTCAAAAGGGATATTCAGGTATTCCTCCTTTTTGTTTCATCTCATAATATACTAGAACCTTGACCTTTTCACCTAATTTATGAGTCTGAACATGTACGACCCAACTTTTGACCCCCAAAGGACCATCCCTGTGTCTGCATGAACACATATTTTATCAAGAACTAGTGACCCATATGATTTTTGGGAGCTGTTCATCACCCCTATTCTTCATTACCTTAGCCCTGAGCCTGTAATAAATAGGTTGTTCCCAAGTGTCATGAACCTCCTGGTCAGTTGCCCAATCCCATGTGATTTCTATTTTGGGTCCCGTCACATGATTATAAGGGTCTATGGATTTTGTGGAAAACTAGTGCTGCTACCAAAGACCTTGACTCCTAGGCTAGCATTCCTAGAAGTTGATAGGTAGGTGTTGGTGGTTGATAATGAGTATGGTTTTGAGAAGAAGAAGAGGAAAATGTACAATCTCCCGTGGATGGTAGGTAGCATAAGCCTAGAATCTAGAGAAGCTGAAACTATGCTATTAAGGAAGCTAGCCTTCCTAGGGTTCCTATTGGTTGAGGACAAATGGGTTTATGACCCAGCTGATTACATATCCTCTATAGTGAGGACAAATAGAATTGGAGCCAGGATTGCACATGAAGGCTGTCCTTTTTGGGAGACCAACAAAAACCCTATTGAAATGCCCTTGGTCTCTATGTTGAACTAATAGATTTATCCATGCCATAGAATAGGCCATGGGAAACCTTTTATGACAAACAGAGGGATTATGATCCTAAAGTCATAATGACCTCTGGTTTCAGAAGGATGTTGAGGAATAAAGGATGGGATGTAGAAAAAATTGAGGCCTATTAGAAATATAAGCAAGAAATTTCCGAAACCACCCATGCCTTCGGAGGCGTAGATTCAGATGAAAGCTGGAAAGAACTCTAAGATGAATGACATCCATCCCTTGCATATAGCCCAAAAATAAGCCAAGTGCCAACACTCGAGGCAGAGCAGGAAGCTGAAGCGGGCCCAAGCCAGTAACCACAGACTTTAGAGCAAGTTGTAACTACCGTGGAACAACAAAAAAGTGTGGTTTCACCACCACCACCATAGGCTTCCCCATCATTGAGATTAATTGAAGTCATTAGTTATCCACATGCACCACCAAAAATTGTAGAGGTAGAAGGGAGACAAATGCAGCCAGAGGTAGAGACACCCAAAAAAGAAGAAGGGTGTAGTTCCATTTGGATTCAGAGGGGGAAGAGGTGCCTTCACATCACCTAGTGTAGAGCACTGCAACTTCCCCTTAGGTAAGTATTTATCCCCCTCCTCCCTCTCAACCTATTCTCCACCCATTCAGATGACACCTCCTACCACTACTGCCATTCCCATTTCATAAGCCACCTCATCATCGGTGCCTCAGGCCCTAACATTACCCCATTTACCCCCCTCTATTCCTAGAAATATACCACTACAACTCACCCCTAGCCAGCCAATGGCTATCTAATATGTATCCTTTCACAGGAAGGCATATTGTATCCCCTTCCACCTTCTAAATGTAGGCCGATGCTACTAGGAAGGCAAGAGAAGCTTGGTTGGAGAAGAAGAGGATTAAAGAGAATAAGGCACTGGCTATCCCACATTTGCAGTCACAATTTGACCCCATTCAATAGTAGCTGATGGTGACCCATTTATCACCCAATTTTTCTAAGCTGAGTGAGCAAATGTAGCTAAAATACTACATAATGAATGTAGTGGACATTGACATGTCCCTATTCAGGCCCCAAGATAGAGTCGATCTACTGACCAAATCCACTTCTATGGTCATAGAAGATTATTTGAAGAAATCAAGAAGACTACAAAAGATGGAGGCTGATTTGGCCTAAGAAAAGGAAAACTATAACAGTTTGGATGAAGAAATAAATAAGAGAGACAATGAAATAACTAGTCTACAAAAATAGTTGCAAGATATTGTTTCCCTTCAGACTCAACGGGTAGTCCAGGCCTAGAATTATTCATTGAAGATGGAGCTTGCACTTGCAAAAGATGCAGCAATAGCTCTAAGATGGGAGAATGCAAAATTGAAGGGGAGAGTCAAAGGACTTCAACTGTAGGTTACCCAATCATAGTAAAGGCTACTAAAGGAGTAGAACAAGGCTGTGGCTTTTCAAGCCCAGTTCCAAGTAGAGCAATAAAGGATGGTAAAACTAATAGCTAAGCTAGATAATGGGCCAAGAGGTGTCATAGTAGTGCAACTGGTGAAGGAGCTCTATGAATCAACATGGGAGAGAATCTCTTCAGAGATTATACAACTCAAGCCATTTCTCGCCTTCCTCCTCAATGCACAACAACTATGCAAGAGGGTGGAGAATATAGTACAAAACACTCTAACCACGGTCTCCAAAAGAGTCACAAACTCCCATTAATTGTTGGAGAATCTCTATGACACAATGGATGCAATATTGGTAGCCATGGGAATCCCAGACATAATGGCTACCACAAAATATGTCAATGAGGTACTCAATTGCAATGCCATGGCCAATAGTTGCAAGAGCTGTCTCGATGTCATGAAAGAAGGCATCGGTGAGATGAGGCACCATATTGAAGATTTGGTGCAACTAAGCCTCCCTTCCCCATTATTGGATGTAAAGATGATGCTGATGGTTGACCAAATTAAACCATTGCTACTTGCCAAATAGAGGGATCAAACAGTCTTCCAGAGCTTACAGGATGATTCCTCAGTCTCAAAGGTCAAAGCCATTCTGATTCCTATTTCCCAGTTGGAGTTCAAACTAAAAGCTATGGTTTATATCCTACACATCTTTTTGTACAAATATCTCAATAACCTAGATCTAGATTTCATTGAGTTGCAGAGCAAGCAAGGATTATCCGACCATGAGTGGTCTATCTACCAGACAATGCTGTTGAAGCTATAAATTTTAAAATTTTGATTGAACGGGAGTTGAATTCTTTTTGAGTAGGCTCAAAAGTCCTAAGGGGCACCAATTACTATAGAGTAATTTCTTTCTCTACGTTGTATTTAATTTTTTGGTTGAGCACTACAATTTCGGTTCCTACGCACCCTGGACATCATGGTAGAATTTTGAAGCAGAGGGCCAATTCATTTTTCCTAAGTGTTAAAGTGCAGTGGAAGCTGCCAAGAGTCACCCTCCGATAGTGGGTCCCTTTTTCCCTTTTTTTTTCTTTCATCTCATTTTTCCTAAGTACCAAATTTGAGCAGAAGATGCCAAGTGTCACTTTCCAAAACACAGAGCCAGCCATCTGGCATCCTCTAAGGCTCCTTTTGTGACTTTCTAAAAGGCTGTAGAATGTGCCACATATCCAGCCATAGATAAGCAAAATGCACCATGTGTCAGCATCTACGTCTCATAGAGGCACCCGCATTTCATTCTACCATTTGAAAAATACTTTTGATGAGCTAAGCGGTAGCAAAATGAAAAGTGCCAGGTGGCAGTTGTGAAGGCCCTAAACTACCTTTTTGAAGAAGTAGCAGAACGCACCACATGTCAGTGCCTATGAGACTTAGTTTCAATGCCTGGGTCCAATGCTTTGGTTCAACTATTTCATTTTGCCTAAGTGTAGAAGTACAGTGGAGGCTACCAAGTGTCACTCTCTGGGTCCCTTCCTACTCCATCCCCAAAAGGCTGTGAAAGATGCCACATACCCCTAGAAGGAGAAGTGGAAGGTGCCATGTATCTTCCTAGGAGTAGCGGAGGTCACCATGTGTTAACCTCTGAGAAAACATCTTCGAGCCTAATCACCAAATAAAGATTGTGGTGGGTCCTAGACATTATTTCAAAGGACTATGGAAGCACCAAGTGTCAACATGCAAAGACTACCACATGCATCCATCCCTTCCTAAAAAGTTTCCTGAGTAAGGAACGTAGTGAGTTTTGTTTTGATAAAACTACAAAGTATTGAGGAAGTAGATTGTGATAGGTGTCGAAGGCAGAGTGTTCTTGAGTAGAATATAGAGAAAGCAAAAGTGGCCAAGTTTCATTCTCTAGCGCCTTCTACACAAAAGGGGAGAATTTTCATGAATTGACTAAGTGTCCTCTTCTATTTCAATAGAACAGAGTGCCTGTCTACATGTTACAACAAAGATGGAAGGAAACTCAGCAAGAGTTATTCCTAGTAGATAGAACAGTGCATCGGGTAGATTTTTGGAGCTTGAAAGCATTGAAGACACCGTCTATTTGTCCCCTATAGGTGGAAGCAAAATAGATAGTTGAGCGGCCAAACAGGTGATGGAATGAGGAATTTTAGGTGCAAAGGGAGGTACTAGACATAAATCGCCATGCCACAGTCATGGCCATTCTTGATAAGACCAGGATATGCCCAAGGCATTGAAAGCATCATTTGTTTGTCCCATGTGAGTGAAGGATGGAGTGGAATTACGTGGGAAGGGGAGTGATCAAAGGAGACACCTGAGGCTATATAAGAAGATTTGTAAAATCAATTAAAAGGGGGGGGATTTTTCTCATCGTTTAGACTTTCTAAAGTTTTTGACTAGTAATATCATTTGCTCTTGTCTCATTTCTCTTGAGTTGTAAAGTTGATATAATCGTGCATGCTTCTATGCCCTTTATGTGGCTGAATGAATTAAGGAAATTTGAGCTCCATGCTTTGGTTAGTGTTATCTGTGTCATTTGCAAAGTAGTCTATATTGTAGATTCTCTGAAGTTGTGATTAGGAATGTTATTTGCTTTTGTCTCATTTTCTTGAATCAAAAGGTTTACATAACTATACATGACTTATGTACCTCTTATGTGATTGGAAGATTTTGTTAAGAAGATTGAACACTATGCCTTTGTTGACATTCCCTATATCTCAGCAAAAGACTCCCCTGTTGTGAGCCTCAGTTTCTATTATTTCAATCTTTTACATTGATCATGCACTTGCCTGCTCTTAAATGTAATTGAATCCTATAATAGTCTCACTGTACTCAGGTTAGGATTAGGATTACACTCAGGTGCATCGCCATAGTTAGGTTTTATTTCTTGCATTTGCATTTCTGTTTAATCTCCTATCCCTTTTCCCCAACAATTGATACAAAAGAAGATACCAACTTCTCTAAAATCTAAAGGTTGTTTCAAGCCGCATTGTCCCATAGCTTGAAACTTCCCATTGTTAATTGGTTAAGATCTAGTGCAATTTTAAGTCATCAACAAAATACAATACACAAAGAGAAACCCTAGGGGTATGATTAGTTAATAAAATAATATTCATCAAGGAGGAATATTAAGATCATTATAATGAAATAGGAAATGTAAAATGCATGACATAGGCATTTGATGAGAAAACCTTAGTAAATATGAGGCATACTAAAAAGATGAAAAGACACTAAGAGTTTAGTGATCATCTAAATAAAAAGGATACATGTTCACAATAAGTATATAGCTATATAGGCAAATAGGTGGGATACTAAGATCAACTCATAAAGGTTATATGAACAAGGAAATTAAAATGGTCCTACCTTCCCACAATATGCTCTCTATTCCTCAGGACCTCTTACAAAGCCATTAGTATACATGAAGATTGGGTACTTGTGTGAGAAATTAGGTAACAATTATGGATAATTTTTTATTCTTCTATCCCAATCTACTAGCTTATCACACCCTAATGGACCTTGACTATATCATGAGGTCAATTATGGCGATTGAGCTTTGATTATAAATAAGAGATGTGCTAAAGATAGTAAATCATTTCTTTTGGTGTGATTAGACTTTTGGATTATATGTTGTCTTTTGAATAATTGCCTTTTATTCAAATGATTTAGATTTTAAATTTTCTATGGATTTTGTGATTACTTATCTATAAATATTTTAAATAACCAACATGAGTGATAAAAGTGATACACATAATGCCAAAAAATAAAACATACATGACATATTTCCGATAGCATATACAAAAAAATTAAAATACATGTGATCGAAAGGAAATACATCCATATATCTATCCATAAATAAATACAAATCACAAACCAAGAAATATATATATATATATATATATATATATATATATATATTTCTTGGTTTGTGATTTTTATTTTTTTATGGATGTATTTCATTTCAATCACACGTATTTTAATTTTGTTTTATATGCTATGGGAAACATGTCATGTATGTTTTATTTTCTGGCATTATGTGATACACATTCATGGTTAAAAATAAAATCAAAATGATTTGGAAAAGTATAAATAATCTAAAAATGTAATACATAGTGTATCACAATGGGAAATGTGTAAAAACAAAAGATGAATAAATATAAGAAAATAAAATGGTAATGTAAAAGTTAATAAGTGTTTTCAAACCAAAACAATTCACAAAATTAAAAAAGATATAATTGATACTATATCGAGTTGGGAAGTATGAAAATTTGTAATCAAGTGGAAAACATGTGAAAACCAATGATATAAAAATAAACAAATAATAAAGTTAATTAATAATACTAGATCAAGATGGGAAGTATGAAAATAAAAATAAAATGTAAGTGTAAATCAGCTTAATCATACTAAATTTAGATGGAAAGTATGATAAATTTAATAAAATGGTTGTAAAAATACACACAATTGTAAAATAAGAAGATAAAATTGAAGTGTTTATGAAGTAATAGAAAAAAACATAAGTGTAAATCATAATGTAACACAAATTATCTCAAATTTGAAGCATGTAATTTTATAGTGACTTGATTATAATATCATCTATTTATTAGAATATTCTATGAGGAGGGCCTAGTCCTATCCAAGGTCTTACACTACAACTCACAAAGGGAACACCAATTAGGTGGAGATAAATGTGGGAATAATTTGAAGATATTTTTAATGTGGTAATTTGTGAGGAGATTTTGTTACTATCCATGGTATTACACTACAACTCACAAGGTGAACACCAATGACTTGAATGTAAAATAACAGAAACATAAGGAAATGTTTTATGAAGAATGCCTGGTCCTATCTAAGGTCTTACAATACAATACACAAAGAGAAACCCTAGGGGTATGATTAGTTAATAAAATAATATTCATCAAGGAGGAATATTAAGATCATTACAATGAAATAGGAAATGTAAAATTCATGACATAGGCATTTGATGAGAAAACCTTAGTAAATATGAGGCATACTAAATAAGATAAAAATACAATAAGAGTTTAGTGATCATCTAAATACAAAGGATACATGTTCATAATAAGTATATAGCTATATAGGCAAATAGGTGGGATACTAAGATCAACTCATAAAGGTTATATGAACAAGGAAATTAAAATGGTCCTACCTTCCCACAATATGTTCTCTATTCCTTAGGACCTCTTATAGAGCCATCAGTATACATGAAGATTGGGTACTTGTGTGAGATAGTAGGTAGCAATTATAGATAATTTTTTATTCTCCTATCCCAATCTTCTAGCTTATCACACCCCAATGGACCTTGACTATATCATGAGGTCAACTATGGAGATTGAGCTTTGATTATAAATACGAGATGTGCTAAAGATAGTAAATCATTTCTTTTGGTGTGATTAGACTTTTTTTATTATATGTTGTCTTTTGAATAATTGCCTTTTATTTAAATGATTCAGATTTCAAATTTTCTATGGATTTTGTGATTACTCATCTATAAATATTTTAAATAACCAACATGAGTGATAAAAGTGATACACATAATGCCAGAAAATAAAACATACATGACATGTTTTCCTTAGCATATACAACAAAATTAAAATACGTGTGATCGAAAGGATATACATCCATACATCTATCCATAAAGAAATACAAATCACAAACCAAGAAATATATATATATATATATATATATATATATATATATATATATATATATATATAAAATAAAACATACATGACATGTTTCCCTTAGCATATACAACAAAATTAAAATACGTGTGATCGAAAGGATATACATCCATACATCCATCCATAAATAAATACAAATCACAAACCAAGAAATATATATATATATATATATATATATAATATTATATATATATATATATATATATATATATATATATATATATATATATATATATATATATATATATATATATATATATAGACATTTCTTGGTTTGTTTATGGATGGATGTATGAATGTATTTCCTTTCGATCACACGTATTTTAATTTTGTTTTATATGCTATGGGAAACATGTCATGTATGTTTTATTTTCTGGCATTATGTGATACACATTCATGGTTAAAAATAAAATCAAAATAATTTGGAAACGTATAAATAATCAAAAAATGTAATACATAGTGCATCACAATGGGAAATGTGTAAAAACAAAAGATGAATAAATATAAGAAAATAAAATGTTAATGTAAAAGTTAATAAGTGTTTTCAAACCAAAACAATTCACAAAATTAAAAAAGATATAATTCATACTATATCGAGTTGGGAAGTATGAAAATTTGTAATAAAGTGGAAAACATGTGAAAACCAATGATATAAAAATAAACAAATAATAAATTTAATTAATAATACTAGATCAAGATGGGAAGTATGAACATAAAAATAAAATGTAAGTGCAAATCAACTTAATCATACTAAATTTAGATGGGAAGTATGATAAATTTAATAAAATGGTTGTAAAAATACACACAATTGTAAAATAAGAAGATAAAATTGAAGTGTTTATGAAGTAATAAAAAAAAACATAAGTGTAAATCATAATGTAACACAAATTATCTCAAATTTGAAGCATGTAATTTTATAGTGACTTGATTATAATATCATCTATTTATTAGAATATTCTATGAGGAGGGCCTAGTCCTATCCAAGGTCTTACACTACAACTCACAAAGGGAACACCAATTAGGTGGAGATAAATGTGGGAATAATTTGAAGATATTTTTAATGTGGTAATTTGTGAGGAGATTTTGTTACTATCCATGGTATTACACTACAACTCACAAGGTGAACACCAATGACTTGAATGTAAAATAACAGAAACATAAGGAAATGTTTTATGAAGAATGCCTAGTCCTATCTAAGGTCTTACAATACAATACACAAAGAGAAACCCTAGGGGTATGATTAGTTAATAAAATAATATTCATCAAGGAGGAATATTAAGATCATTACAATGAAATAGGAAATGTAAAATTCATGACATAGGCATTTGATGAGAAAACCTTAGTAAATATGAGGCATATTAAATAAGATAAAAATACAATAAGAGTTTAGTGATCATCTAAATACAAAGGATACATGTTCACAATAAGTATATAGCTATATAGGAAAATAGGTGGGATACTAAGATCAACTCATAAAGGTTATATGAACAAGGAGATTAAAATGGTCCTACCTTCCCACAATATGTTCTCTATTCCTCAGGACCTCTTATAGAGCCATCAGTATACATGAAGATTGGGTACTTGTGTGAGATAGTAGGTAGCAATTATAGATAATTTTTTATTCTCCTATCCCAATCTTCTAGCTTATCACACCCCAATGGACCTTGACTATATCATGAGGTCAACTATGGAGATTGAGCTTTGATTATAAATACGAGATGTGCTAAAGATAGTAAATCATTTCTTTTGGTGTGATTAGACTTTTTTTATTATATGTTGTCTTTTGAATAATTGCCTTTTATTTAAATGATTCAGATTTTAAATTTTCTATGGATTTTGTGATTACTCATCTATAAATATTTTAAATAACCAACATGAGTGGTAAAAGTGATACACATAATGCCAGAAAATAAAACATACATGACATGTTTCCCTTAGCATATACAACAAAATTAAAATACGTGTGATCGAAAGGATATACATCCATACATCCATCCATAAATAAATACAAATCACAAACCAAGAAATATATATATATATATATATATATATATATATATATATATAAAATAAAACATACATGACATGTTTCCCTTAACATATACAACAAAATTAAAATACGTGTGATCGAAAGGATATACATCCATACATCCATCCATAAATAAATACAAATCACAAACCAAGAAATATATATATATATATATATATATATATATATATACATATATATATATATATATATATATATATATATATACACAATGTGAACACACAATGACTTGAATGTAAAATAACAGAAACATAAGGAAATGTTTTATGAAGAATGCCTGGTCCTATCTAAGGTCTTACAATACAATACACAAAGAGAAACCCTAGGGGTATGATTAGTTAATAAAATAATATTCATCAAGGAGGAATATTAAGATCATTACAATGAAATAGGAAATGTAAAATTCATGACATAGGCATTTGATGAGAAAACCTTAGTAAATATGAGGCATATTAAATAAGATAAAAATACAATAAGAGTTTAGTGATCATCTAAATACAAAGGATACATGTTCACAATAAGTATATAGCTATATAGGCAAATAGGTGGGATACTAAGATCAACTCATAAAGGTTATATGAACAAGGAGATTAAAATGGTCCTACCTTCCCACAATATGTTCTCTATTCCTCAAGACCTCTTATAGAGCCATCAGTATACATGAAGATTGGGTACTTGTGTGAGATAGTAGGTAGCAATTATAGATAATTTTTTATTCTCCTATCCCAATCTTCTAGCTTATCACACCCCAATGGACCTTGACTATATCATGAGGTCAACTATGGAGATTGAGCTTTGATTATAAATACGAGATGTGCTAAAGATAGTAAATCATTTATTTTGGTGTGATTAGACTTTTTTTATTATATGTTGTCTTTTGAATAATTGCCTTTTATTTAAATGATTCAGATTTTAAATTTTCTATGGATTTTGTGATTACTCATCTATAAATATTTTAAATAACCAACATGAGTGGTAAAAGTGATACACATAATGCCAGAAAATAAAACATACATGACATGTTTCCCTTAGCATATACAACAAAATTAAAATACGTGTGATCGAAAGGATATACATCCATACATCCATCCATAAATAAATACAAATCACAAACCAAGAAATATATATATATATATATATATATATATATATATATATATATATATATATATATAAAATAAAACATACATGACATGTTTCCCTTAGCATATACAACAAAATTAAAATACGTGTGATCGAAAGGATATACATCCATACATCCATCCATAAATAAATACAAATCACAAACCAAGAAATATATATATATATATATATATATATATATACATATATACATATATATATATATATACATATATATATATATATATATATACATATATATATATATATATATATATATATATATATACAGATATATATATATATATATATATATATATATATATATATATATAGACATTTCTTGGTTTGTGATTTGTATTTATTTATGGATGGATGTATGAATGTATTTCCTTTCGATCACACGTATTTTAATTTTGTTTTATATGCTATGGGTAACATGTCATGTATGTTTTATTTTCTGGCATTATGTGATACACATTCATGGTTAAAAATAAAATCAAAATAATTTGGAAACGTATAAATAATCAAAAAATGTAATACATAGTGCATCACAATGGGAAATGTGTAAAAACAAAAGATGAATAAATATAAGAAAATAAAATGTTAATGTAAAAGTTAATAAGTGTTTTCAAACCAAAACAATTCACAAAATTAAAAAAGATATAATTCATACTATATCGAGTTGGGAAGTATGAAAATTTGTAATAAAGTGGAAAACATGTGAAAACCAATGATATAAAAATAAACAAATAATAAATTTAATTAATAATACTAGATCAAGATGGGAAGTATGAGCATAAAAATAAAATGTAAGTGCAAATCAACTTAATCATACTAAATTTAGATGGGAAGTATGATAAATTTAATAAAATGGTTGTAAAAATACACACAATTGTAAAATAAGAAGATAAAATTGAAGTGTTTATGAAGTAATAAAAAAAAACATAAGTGTAAATCATAATGTAACACAAATTATCTCAAATTTGAAGCATGTAATTTTATAGTGACTTGATTATAATATCATCTATTTATTAGAATATTCTATGAGGAGGGCCTAGTCCTATCCAAGGTCTTACACTACAACTCACAAAGGGAACACCAATTAGGTGGAGATAAATGTGGGAATAATTTGAAGATATTTTTAATGTGGTAATTTGTGAGGAGATTTTGTTACTATCCATGGTATTACACTACAACTCACAAGGTGAACACCAATGACTTGAATGTAAAATAACAGAAACATAAGGAAATGTTTTATGAAGAATGCCTGGTCCTATCTAAGGTCTTACAATACAATACACAAAGAGAAACCCTAGGGGTATGATTAGTTAATAAAATAATATTCATCAAGGAGGAATATTAAGATCATTACAATGAAATAGGAAATGTAAAATTCATGACATAGGCATTTGATGAGAAAACCTTAGTAAATATGAGGCATACTAAATAAGATAAAAATACAATAAGAGTTTAGTGATCATCTAAATACAAAGGATACATGTTCACAATAAGTATATAGCTATATAGGAAAATAGGTGGGATACTAAGATCAACTCATAAAGGTTATATGAACAAGGAAATTAAAATGGTCCCACCTTCCCACAAAATGTTCTCTATTCCTCAGGACCTCTTACAGAGCGATCAGTATACATGAAGATTGGGTACTTGTGTGAGAAAGTAGGTAGCAATTATAGATAATTTTTTATTGTCCTATCCCAATCTACTAGCTAATCACACCCTAATGGACCTTGACTATATCATGAGGTCAACTATGGAGATTGAGCTTTGATTATAAATAGGAGATGTGATAAAGATAGTAAATCATTTCTTTTGGTGTGATTAGAATTTTGGATTATATGTTGTCTTTTGAATAATTGCCTTTTATTTAAATGATTTAGATTTTAAATTTTCTATGGATTTTGTGATTGCTCATCTATAAATATTTTAAATAACCAACATGAGTGATATAAGTGATACACACGATTGAGATTTAGAATTTTATTAAATGAGACCAAGTAACCATAGGTATGACTAACTAAATAACTTAATATTACTTATGAACCAATATATAATATCAAGTTTCAATTGTATGTATTCTTAGTATGTGAAAGGAAAATAAGGGAAGAAAGGACAAGAAAATAGTTCAATGTATAAAAGTATTGCAATGAGAAGTCTTGTTTTCAAATTGATCATATGGTAGAGATAAAATACTAAGGGAATCATAATCAGGGTTGTATAACCAAGTCATAATAATAATTATCTTTATATGAGTGTAAAAAATAACCAACAATCATTACATAGAAAATAAAGGAGACGATGAAAGAAGTGAAATCATAAACATAAGTTTGACTTCATCAAAAAACTTATAATAATCCATAATAAAAAGTGAAAAGGAATGAAACCATGTAAAACACATAAATCATAATATAATTATTCATGCAAGAGAGATAAGTGAAATCAAGTTTGACACATAGTCAAAATTATAATACATATAAATAGATCGCATATTCATTCTAGATCATATTTTTGAAATAATGTGAGAGAACACCATGACATTTTCACAAATACTAATAGATTTGACTAAATTTTTTTTATCAATAACATATAAAATATCCTTATCTAGATGAATTCTGATGTTAACTAGGGTCTCATCAATCTTCATGGAAAGTTATGAGAAGGCTTCCTTTGGTATCATCTCAACTAAAAAAGTAGGTGTAGAAGAAGAAGATTAATGCTTATGTTGTATCTCTTGTGTGGGATACTCAATTTAAGGAATATGTGTCTCGATGTGAATAGTTCCTTGGAGATAGGAGGAGATGTAACTAATGGAGGAGGAACCTTCATTCATGGATGACCTATAAGAGAAGGAATAATTGGTGTTGGTGTAAATTATGTGAAATCTCAGAGATGATAATAAAACACATCATATCAATTAGTATGATGAGTAAAACACTAATTCTAAAGACAATATACTTCCCTATATTTAGGGATGTACTCTATAATTAGATTAGGAGGAGGTATGGTCTTGTCATTGGGATAGGCAATGACTAGTCATAATGTGTCAATGTAATGCCTAAGTTTTTGGTAGTGGGTAGTGTTTACACATAATATTTTCAAACTTTATCAATTAATGATGATTTATCTCTTATAGGAAACCATTGAGTCTCAATCTATCTAAGTGCATGCCTTAAAGGGTGCACCAAGAAAGGGGTGGGAAAACCATTGGTGTTTTGTAGGATTGTTATCCCCTATACTACGACTTGCTATCTACATAACCTTATCATATATACTTCCTTAAGATTTGACTCCTCTCTTACACACTCATCCAAGATATTCATCACCTTACTTAGGCCCTACCTAATTCTAAAATGCTTTTTGACATTTATCATATAGTTATACTATTAGCTTGGGCCGAGTATGTATTCAAATTGATATTTACACATTATGGGTCTAGGTTGACCTTAGCTGACCAAGACCCTTATTTTATCAATTAATGATGATTTATCTCTTATAGGAAACCATTGAGTCTCAATATATCTAAGTGCATGCCTTAAAGGGTGCACCAAGAAAGGGGTGGGAAAACCATTGGTGTTTTGTAGGATTGTTATCCCCTATACTACGACTTGCTATCTACATAACCTTATCATATATACTTCCTTAAGATTTGACTCCTCTCTTACACACTCATCCAAGATATTCATCACCTTACTTAGGCCCTACCTAATTCTAAAATGCTTTTTGACATTTATCATATAGTTATACTATTAGCTTGGGCCGAGTATGTATTCAAATTGATATTTACACATTATGGGTCTAGGTTGACCTTAGCTGACCAAGACCCTTATTTTATCAATTAATGATATAGATTCGATTTATTCTGACTCTATTGGCTAAATGTCTTGAAAGGTTTAGGTTTAGATTCAACTATATATACATATTCCTTTTGATATTTCTTAGAGAGAGAATATAGTTAATTATTCATTTATGATTTTTTACAATCTTCTCTTTGACCATTCTGATTTAGGAGTTATTTATTAGGATGTATATTTGGAGAATAATATTTTCTCGTGGAAAATTATTGGATTTTTAGGCCTTTCTTAGTGATCGTTATAAACCATAATAACCTCTTGTGAAGCACCTTTGTCCAGGGGAGAGATTGATTCTCAAAGGGTTCATCTTCAAGGTAAGTATCTCTAACCTTATTCTTTTTTTTTTGTAGATAAAATTATCATAATTAATGAATTTTTAATATATTTCTCTCTCCATGAATTAGGGTTATATCCATACATAGCTTAATTAAAATAATTCTATACATGTTTACCATTTATGCCTATTACCCCCACATCGTGCCATAATATTTGGTGAGCACTATATTATATCTTACTTTACTTATCATTTACTTAATGAATATGAAAACATAGGACCTATCTAGGGTTATTGAATAGTGTTTTTTGACTATAGGCTTTGGAACCCTCTCTAGTGATGTTATTATGCTAATATATCCCTTGGTTAAGTCTAGTGGATCCATATTGGTAATGAGTTTGAATATCTAATGTATTGACAAATGAAAGTGTAAGTAGGATTTATCTTTCCTGAGGTGGGATTAATTAATAGGTCAACTGCATTTTATTTTTTATACATTCTAGTAAAATTTATGTGAATGAAAGTGTAAGTAGGATTTATCTTCCCTGAGGTAGGATTGATTAATAGATCAGCTTCATTTTCTTTTTGTCTTCCTCTAGTGTTATTCTTAGTGAGAAAATATGATGCAAAAACACAAGTGAGACATTAGGTAATGCTTTGCCTATGGAGAATAGGGGAAGAAAAAAATATAAATAAAAGGGCCCAAGGAACCATTGGAAGTCTAAGAAGAACATATCCAAATCTAGAGGAATGTTGGTGTACTTGATTTGTGGGAAGAAAAGACACCTGAAGAAAGATTATTGGATTTGAAAAGGAAAATAAGGAGATGTACAATAAGATAAAAATTAAGAAGTAAATTTAGTAGGTGATGTGTTTTATGATGATTTAATCCTTTCATTATATAATATTAATGATTATTTGGTGTTAGATTTAGGGGATTCATTTCATGATACATCCCATAGGAAATATTTTCAAGACTATGTTCAAGGTGAGTTTGGATAGGTTTATTTGGTTGATGGAAAACCTTGAAAAATTATTGGAAAGGATATAATACAAATAAAATTACATAATGGAAATAAATGGCTATTGAAATAGGTGAGGCATGTTCCTAAGTTGAGAAGAAATATAATTTTAGTAGGGTAGTTGGGAAGTGAGGGTTGCACGGTTACAATTGAATAAAATTCATGAAAAGTCACTAAAGGATCACTGGTAATAGTTAAAGGAAAGAAGTTAAGTATGTTATATATATATTTGTAATGTTGACTCTTACATTGCTTTAACTTATATAGAAATGGATACAAAATTATGGAACCATAGACTTAGGCACATGAGTGAGAAGGGGATGCAAGTTCTTCACTCAAAGAATTTGTTTCTAGATTTGAAGAAGGTGGATTTGGATTTATGTGAACACTGTGTGTATGAAAAACACAAGAGAGCCAGATTTCTTGGAGTTAGAGCTTATACATAAAGATATATGGGTAACATCTTACGCATCATCCCTTTGTGTCTCTTCTTATTATATTAATTTTATTGTTGATGTAACTAAAAAAACTTAGGTTTATTCCATACAAAAAAATGATGTTTTTGATACTTTTAATAAATGGAAGGCTTTGGTTGAGAATGAGACAAGAAATAAGTTGAAGTGTGTCATATTAGATATTGGAGGTGAATACTATAGCAAGGATTTTGATAATTACTATTCATCCCATGGGATTCATAGAGAGAAGATGGTTCCAAGAATACCACAACAAAATGGTGTGTCAGAAAGGATGAACATAACAATCATGGAACATGCAAGGAGCATGAGATTTCATGCAATTTTGGAAAATGCTATGGATATTGTTGTTTACTTAATAAATAGAGGGCCTTCAAAACCCTTGGATGGTGGCATTCTAGAGGAAACATAGAAAGGTAAAAAGGTAGACTTTCTCATTAAAGACTTTAGGTTGTGAAGCATTTATCCATATTTTTAAATAAAATAGAACCGACCTTGAAGAAAAATCCATGAAATTTACTTTTATTAGATATGGAGTTAATGATTTTGGTAACTATTTATGGGATTATAAAAATCATAAAATCATTAAGAGTGAAGATGTGATATTTAATGACAAGGTCATTTACAAAGATCAATTGTAGGGAAAGAAACAAGAAAATCCAAATACAAAATATGCATTACTTGACAAAATCACTAGAAATAAAATTCCAAAAGTCCTAGAAAATTAAAATGTGCAACAACTACAACAATACCAACAATTACCTCAAACTCTTGAAAGTGTAGTTAGAAGATCTATCAAAGTAAGTAGACTTGTTGAATGATACTCTCATTCAATTTATTATTTATTATTGACTGATGGTGGTGAGTTAACAAGCTATGAGGAAGTAATGCATGTAGAAACTAGAAAGAAGTGGGAACAAGGCATGAAAGAAGAGATGGACTGCTTGGTACATAACCAAACTTGGGATTTGGTTTAGTTTCCTACAGGTAAAAGAGCATTGCAAAATAAATGGTTTTATAGGTTGAGGGAAGAAGATGGAGGAAAAAAGAGGTACAAAACTAGACTTTTTGTAAAGGGGTTTACACAAAAGATAGGTATAGATTTTGACAAAATATTTTCTCCAATTATTAAAATGACTTATACAAGAATTGTTTTATGTTTAGCAGTAGTAGAATATTTGCACCTTTAAAAATTAGATGCGAAGACTACTTTTCTTCATAGTGACTTGGAGGAGGAAATATATATGTAGTAGCCACATGGATACAAGTTCAAAGGTAAGGAAAAAATGGAGTGCAAGTTGAATAAAACTTTGTATGGACTAAAACAAGCTATAAGGTAGTGGTATTTGAAATTTGACATGTTTATGATAGAAAAGGTTTATAGCAGATGTCATTCTGATCACTTTGTTTATTTTAAGAGATTGGATAATTGTAGTGATATTATCTTGTTATTGTATGTAGGTGAAATGCTTGTTGTAGGGTCTAACATGCATGATATAAATGAACTCAAAATAAAACTAAAAAATTCATTTATAATGAAGGATTTAGGTGTTGAAAAAAAATCATTAGTATGATAATAGAAAGAGATAGTAAAAATATAAAATTAAAATTTTCTCAAAAAGAGTACATCAAGAAGGTGTTAGTCAGGTTCAATATGCAATATGCAAAACCATTGAGTACACCTTTGGGATGGTAATTCAAATTAATCAAATAGAAACATACTAAAATGGAAGAATAAATCAATTACATGTCCAAAGTGCTCTATGCTACAATGGTTAGAATTTTAATGTATGATATGGTGTGCATGAGAGAAGACATTGCTCATGTAATGGGATTTGTCAACAAGTTTATGAATAATCCAAGAAAGGAGTACTGGATGCAATTTAGTGTATTCTCAGGTACTTGAGAAGGACCACTAATAGATAGTTGTGTTATGAAGGGTCAGATGTTACCTTATAAGGATATGTTGATGAAGACATGGATGAATATTTAGATGGAAGGAGGAACACCAAAGGTTATGTATTCAATATTGATGACACAATAGTTATTTGGATTTCAAAATTGTAGAAAATAATTGCTTTGTCAACTACAAAGGCAGAGTATGTTATAGGTATAGAAGAAAACAAGGAGATGATATGGATGTAACGGCTCATGAAAGAGTTAAAGTAGAATCAAGAATATTATAGGTTGTATAGTGGTATCCATAGTGTTATTAATTTAGAAAATAACTCAACATTCCACTCAAGAACCAAACATATATAACTCAGGTATCACTTCATTCATTCAATTTTGGAAGATGGTTAATTGAGGATGGAAAAGATTCATACTAGTCAGAATCTTACAAATATGCTAAAAATGGCAGTCATAAAGGAGAAGCTAGAGAGTTTTTCATCTTCAATAAGTCTTTAGGGATAATGAGGAAGATGAGAAACATGTCAGGGTCAAAGTTCAAATAAAATTTCAAGGAAGAGTTGTAGCAGTGGAATTGCATCAATCAATCTCCAAGTGGGAGATTGTTGGATGGTGGAGCCTGATCTTACTAGAATTCCTAGATAATGATAGGGAGGGTGTGGGGGGTGATTTCCCCCCACTATGGTTACCATGAGGGTCAAATTTTATTATAATTTTTTTTACTTTCATATTAAATCTTATCCATTCACTATTAGGTCGTAGATATAATGGTAGAGATTATGTTGGTGTATTTTCCCCCAATATGTAACCCTCCTTTGATATGAGGGCATTGTAATGATGGCGGCACATTGTGTGTGAGTCAAAGAGATTGTATTGGATGTATTTTAGGTTTATCTATTTATTTGGTGGGTTAAATAAGAGAATAATTGGTTATTTCTATGTGGACATAACCCATATTGGGTGAACCACGTTAAATTTTTGTCTCTTGTATTATGTTTCCTACATTTTATTTCCATATTTATTTAATTAACATTGCTTTGCATTATATATTCATAACAATGCTTATCACTATAATATTTTGAAGTGAGGGATTAAGCCCTAATACCAATATACTACCATCATCAATACAGATCCCTTTTAGCCTAAACTACCTCAAACTATCCATAGATTACTTTCTAGTTCCTTCTTACAGCCAACTCCCCATCACATTAATTTAAAATATTATTATAAATTAACAAAATTTAGGAATGACCAATTATTTAGCATTTATATTCAAGTTTATATTTTCTCTTTGATCATTATATTTTGTATTAAAAAACTTACATTAGCCAGTGTTAGTGTAATGCTCATGTTGTGTGTTCTAATTGGATCAATCACATTGATCCAATTGATTGTGTTTCATTTTTTCTACTTATCTATTATCTTGTAAAAAATTTCTCTATTTTCATAACACTAACATCTATATCAACACACTCTATTACATATTTTTCAACTTGCTTTACTTTGATACACAGTCAACATGTTTGATTGTGTATCTTTTTCAACTTGTTATGTTTATTATCTTGTAGTACATAGTCAATCTATATGATTGTGTCTTATTTTCATTCTATTTTGTTTCTTCATCTTCAGTACATAGTCAATCCATATTAATGTGTATCCTTATAGCATGTTTTAGTTTTATCCTTTATAGATTGAAGTCGTATAGTTCAATTATGTCTTTTATATCCTATTTTGTGGACCTTTTTCATAGATTCTATCAACCCAATCGACTCTGTACCTATTGGATAATATTTCTCTATGTATGACTGACCATGTCCCTATTTTTCCTCTTTCTTTCTTGATTTTAGACTCTTTCTTCAAGCATCATGAAATCCATTATCAAAATATTTTTGGACAACCTGAATCCTTTTAGATATTATATGTGATGTTCTTTTATTCCTACCTTCACTACCCAAGAGGATCCTCACTCTTAGATCACCTTTTCCCCTCTCTCATATTTTGATTGCAACATGGTTCAAATCACTCCAACAAATGAGATTACTGGATCATATCCTTTTCATACTTATCAAGATAATTTCTAGATTCAAACATCTTACCTTACTATAGGTCCAATTGATACAATCCTAGAAAATTACCCCATAGGAAATATGTCACCTAGAAACCCTCCCTCTAATACTAATTTGGGGAATCCTCTTACCAACACCAACCCACAATTGATACAAATAAAATTTTTGTCTAGATAGTGAAAATGAATGAACATTATGTAAACATATAACACCTCTCAAATGATGCAACTACATCATCATTTGACAAACATGGATAATAAACATCTCATTCTTCTTCCCCAAAATAATCAAAATTTTATCCCTCCACCTCTTAAAGATTCCATGGGAAATGTTATACCCAAACCTATCATGCACAATAAGATTATTTAACACATTCAAAAATATATTTTATCCCCTTTCATTGTCTCTATTGATATTTTTATTATATCTCCTAATATTAAATATGATGGGACTAAAGACTCTGCATGTTTTCTTAAGTCATTTGGTAATATTTATAAAGGGTGGATCCAAACTAATACCTTCTCCACAATTAAATGTTTAGTTAAAACCTTCATTGGTGATGTATTAGAATGGTATAACCAACTTACCCAACATTTTATATGGTAATTTGAGGATTTATTTAATCCTTTAGTTAAACAATTCCAACACAATCATCTTCCCAAAAATTGTCTTAGTCATTTTATCAATGCAAGTAATCTCCTACTAAATCATCTCATGATTTTATCAAATTATGGAAATATTTATCTCACAAGGATGATCATAACATGATTGATGATAACTTATTTAAACATTTTATAATAACCTTAACACCTTCACTCCAATACAAGGTTAAAACTTTATCTCTCCAAAATTTAAATGATTATCTTTACCAAGTTAATCATCAAGACTTCTGAATGAAATAATTTGAACCTAACTCTAAAACCATCAAGAGATCCTTCCAACATTCAACCAATGCAATAACTGGTAATACTTCTTGTTGGTGGTATAAATTTTCACCCTAGCTGAGTAAGGAGATTGTTTAGATCTTACAACTCAAATTTAGTACAACATGGGATTGATCCTAGCCTATGAGTATCCTAGTAATGGATTAGGTCTCTAAAAAAGGCTAAATTACTTTTAGATATATCACTTAAACTAGACCTAATCTAACACTTGCTTGGAAAAAAGCTAGAGAGATACAACAATGTATGAAAGCATTAAAAAATGGGGTGATGCACTAGTGATTAGAACACTTATAGTTTGCACAAAACACACTATGAGATGCATTCAAGGCCAAATAATATCAACCTCACGTGAATATTTCAATATAAGGCATGAATCAGTTATCAAACTAGCATGAGAGGGTAAGGATACATTAAAGCTAAACAATAAACTACAAATTGCACTTATAATGACCTATGAGAACTATAAGCACTTTATGAAGGTGAGAAAACTTAGACATAGTCAAGGAACATGCATTAAATTAATCACAGTACATGAGTTCATAAAACACACTTCAATCTAGCTTACAAAATGATGGAATTCAGTCCTTATTGCATCAAAAGGTGTCATGGTACAAATTTTGCCATAGCCAAAGCAAGCCAAGGTATAAGAGTTTATTTCTATAGAAAATGTTAGATATTTCTTATCTCAAACTTTCTCAGAGTTCTACATGTGGTAGAAGTTATAAAATATATAGAAAAAGGGAATAAAGAGAGGGAGCTGTGATAGAATTTATTTCTTGTTATTCTTATCTCAAACTTTCTGAGAGTTATATTTGTGGTAGAAGTTGGAACACATATAGAATGACTTTTTAACAAACTTGACAAGTTTAAATTTATTGAGCAGAGGTATTGTTTAAAATTTAATGGTGACAGAGCTTTGTCATTAACACTATTGCTTATATGATAACGTATACTATTGACTAAGCTCTAATGGTGATATGGATCCTTAAGATTTTATTTTCCTGGGTCAAAAAACTAGTCATTCAACCTTCAATGGCAGTTATTTATATTTTATCTTTATTCATTAGTCATCAATTTCCAACTCATACCATTTATTGTGCCCAACTATCTTTATTCTTATTGGTCCCATATATTTTTCTAACTTATTTGACTCTTTGTGCATCATTAGATCTGGATATATGAATGCACATAGTCCATTGATTTTATACCATAAATATCCTTTGAAATGTTGAATTGCTCGTGCACCATTGGATCAAGATGTATGATCTCACATATATTTTAGATCTTATTGGGCCTAATTTCTTATCAGTTCTTACACACTATTAATCTAAATGTATGATTGTGCACTAGCCATTGATATAGCTTAGATCCACCCTTTTATCAATAAATGTGCACCATCGGATCTCAGCTTGATTTTTATACACCATCAAATCATGCCCAACTTGTATCTCTTTATAGGGATTTAACCCAGGTACCTTTTAACTAGTTTGACCCTTAGCACAAACTATTAAATTTTCCTTGTCATAATGCAAGCTCAAGCAACTTGTTAGATCTTGCTCAACTTTAAACCTTTTAAGGACTTTTGAACCTAAATGGTTACTTTATGGAACTCAAATTTAACATATGTATAGATGTATTTGATGTCTGTGTGAATGTATTTGATGTTTGCATGACCATCTTTGGATATTTGAATCCTAATGGATACTTTTTATGCTTGAAATTGACACTTGTATGAACATCCTATGCTACAAATCCAACTTTGAACACTTAGATATTGAGATATAAATCTTATGTGGACATGAAACTTGTATACATTTTCCTAGCATGGAGATATCCATGGTGATGCAATATCTTAGCCAAAAATGCTTTCTAAGTGGAGTTATATAATACGCAATATAGCTGGTCTATTCATTTTTACATGATGTCCTGGTGATTGTTTGACTCTTTAAAATTGAATAGTCTATATTTTGATTAATATTTTCAAGGCTCTAATGATCTTTTAAGGATTATATAACTTGGTTCATGCTCCTTGAATGACTCAGACACCATAAAACCTACTTGGACCCTTCATTTACTATTATAGACCTATTTCTTGAAGATCAATTAGACCACACTTTAAGCTTTATTAAAATGTTTCAAAATATTTGAAAAATTTATATGATATCCACTTAATATCTATCTATTCCTTGTGACATTATGCCACTCTTCAATCAATATCCTATTCTTTCCTTTGGACTCTTGGACTAGGCACATTTTTGGTATTTAAACTAAATTTGGTTAACATCTTTGGTGACTTGGTTAGGCAGCATGTCTACTATACTTGAGAACCTAGACCATCTCTATGACTCTTAGATCATTTACATGATACATGGACCATTTACATTGACTACAAGACAACCTTTGAAGGGGAAACTAACCTAAAAAAATAAAGGTAACTAATCTACTAAACATCTATGTAAACAAAGCACTTATTTGGGATAAAATAAAGGAAACTATTGTGTTATAAAAATACATAAAGGAAAAATAAGAATACTTATTTGGGATAAAAGAAAGGAAACTATTGTGTTATAAAAATACATAAAGAAAAAATAAGAATAACTAACTATGTACAATGAAATTAGCTTCCTTAATAACATCTTAAGATGCATCCATTAACTGGGATAGGAAGCTCTTCACCATCTTTCTTTACAACCTACAAGGCATTATGAGATTTAAAACTAGTGACTATGTATGGATCACTCTAGAGAGAATCAAATTTTGTGTGCCTTACTATCTTAAATCTATCCTCATACCACTTGAGGACCAAATCTCCTTCTTGAAAAAATCTTGAAGAAGTTCCTTTGTCAAATGATCTCTTTACCATTGTTTGATGGGCCTCCATATCCAACATGGATTAATGCCTTGTCTCTTCTATCTCTATGAGCTCAACATATATGATTTCCATTGGCTCATTATCCAAAATCTCAAGTTGATGAATTAATTCCAAAGCATGGAATTCAATAAAAATAGGCATTCTTACTTCCTTACCATATATTAGCTTGTATGGAGAATTGGCTATTGACCTCTTATAGGTGATCCTATCAGCACACAAAGATGACTTCAATTTGAGATGTCATGACCTATAGTTTTATTTAATTTTACTCCTAATGATATTCAACATATTATTGTTAGTGGACTCAGAATGGCCATTGCCTTGTGGATAATAGTTTGATGAGGTACTAAAAAAATACTATGTTGAACTATCTATTCACTGATATTAGACCCCATTAAACACATAGAATTATTAGAAATTATATTTTAAGGGACCCAAAATACGATAAGAAAACATTCATATAAGTCTAAAGCATTGGTTTCATTAGCTTCTTTTAATGCCACTACCTCTGTCCATCTAGTCAAATAATTTGTGGAAGTTAGGATCCACTTGTGTCTTAAGATTGAAGAGGGATTAATAAGACCAATAAAGTCTAATACCTATTGGAAAAAGGGTTGATTCAGTAAAATTGGTTGGAGAGGTAAGACTATAAGATTAACCTTTCCAATAAACATAGCACATTATCTACATTTCCTAGTCCATGCATAACAATCACCAAATATACTTAGCTAATAGTACCCACTTCTCATTATCTTATGGGTTGTAATATTTGTTGAATAATGACCTCCACCATGTACATAATAGATCTTACCAAGTAACTTCTATGTTTGACCTCATTTTATGCTTCTTAATATCATGCCATTGATATCCTTTTTGAACATCACATTATCAACAAGAAGAAAAGGAATTGACTACAATCTAAAATATCTCCTCTTTGAAGCGGTTAGATGAGAAGGATAAATAACATCATATAGATATCTTACCATATCTTAAAACCATCTAGGATATGAGGTCTGATTGATTGTAACTTCTTCATCATTTGACACCATAACCACCCCATTAGTCTTTTTCAAGTCTTGGGCTAGATGTTCAAAGAGTCCTTTACCTCTAACCAGATTTGTGACCTTGATATCTACATCATAATCCATTAATTTGGTTATTCAACCAACTCTTTTTTCATTTATATCATTGTTCAAGAGAAAATATTTGACACTTGGATGTGCAACCATCTAATATATCTTATTATTGGACAAGTACCTATACTTTTGAAAAGACCAACCATCAAATATATATTATTATTGGACAAGTACCTAAAATTTTAAATAGATATTATGGCTAAAATTAAATGCTTATCAACAAAAGAATACCTTATTTAATATTCTTCTAAGACTTCAATGAAGAAGGAAATTGGATACTCTAAAGTCTCTTTATTCTGTTACATGAGAATACTTAAAATTATGTCAATGTTAACATAAGTATATAAGAAGAAATATTTTTTGAAATCAGGGTTCAAGAGTGTAGGGTTACTATATATAACTTTATTGATTTCTTCAAATCTTATTACTCATTTTTTGGCCCAAATGAAACTCTGACCTTTCTTTAGCATGGCTATGAGTGACCTAGTTAAAGTAGCAAAATTTAAAATATATCTCCTTATAATAATGATCTTGTCAAAAAAGCTTTGCAAGGCTTTCTTATGCTTAGGAAATGAAAGTTAAAGAATTAAGTCTATCTTATCAGGATCTATGCTTGTACCATGTTTTAAAATCACATGTCCAAGAAGACTAGCTTCATGAATAGAGAAAACCCACTTATTTGGATTCAAAGACATTTCAAATTCCCTGCATATTTCAAAGACTTATCTGAGGTGAATCATATGCTCATCTGCACTATTATAAAACACTATTATGTCACCCAAATAAAAAAGTATAACTTTGTTAAGGAGACCTTGAAATTCCATGTTCATGTCTTTATGAAAAATGACTCCAACATTAGATAATCCAAAATGCATATTTATGTATGAAAATGTACCCCAATTTGTGGTGAAGGATATTTTATATTTGCCTTTTTCTTTGACAAAAATTTGGTCATAACCACCATATCCATCCAATGAGAACCTTTTTGAACCTAAAACTAGCTATAAAATTTGTTCCATTGATGGAAATGTATAGTGGTCTTTAAGGGAGGCTGTGTTCAAGTCACGAAAGTCAACACATAGCCTTATTTCACCATTATTTTTTAGTACTAGAATAAGGTTTACCACCCAAGTTGAGTGCTTAATTGGAAATATTATTGCTGACTTAATGAGCTTATGTATCTCAGATCTCATCAAAGGTTCAAGCTTTGGGTTAATTGTCCTTTGTCTTTATTTGACTAGCCTAGTCTCATCTTCTAACTCAATGGTATGTTGAGCTAGACTTGGATCAAATCCTTTAAAGTCACTATACTACCATGAAAAAACATTTTCAAAACTTGAATATAGCTTAAAAAAAGTTTCCTTCTCTAAATATGTGAAAAATTTGCCTAGTTTTAATCTCTTACCATTGGTAATCTCCACATTTGTATAATGTTCTTACTTGGTTGAGAAATAAAACTTTTCTTTTCTCAATTCATCATCTCTACTAAATATGTTTTCAAGGGTGACCAATCCTTTAAGAAACTTTATTGTCTTTAATTAGACAATCTAGTCACCATACTACTACAAATGTTTGTCTTGGTTCCTTGAGGAGAATTTAACCTCCTCTCATAATAATTTAATAATTTGAATATCATCTTCAAATACTTGTCAATTCCCATGGTTTTCTAGGATAGAAGGCCTTATAACTACCTTGATGTGTGATTGAACATTTTCATTTTTTATGTCATCTAGGATTTTGAATTGTGACCCAATGACAACCAATCTATCTGCATGCTTGTTCTTATTTAATAATATGGCCTAAATATTGAAATATTGAAATTATTCAACTAGGTCCCATAATATATGCTTATATGACCTAAAAAGTGGGTTCTTACATATATTAATTCCTCTTACTTAGTGAACTACTAGTTCACTATCACTAAAGACTTGTAAGGTACTGACCTTCATCTTTCTTACCCATTATAAAACATGCTCTAGTGTTTCATATTTAGTAACATTATTAGAACAACCAAATTGAAAATTGAGAGAAAATAAATACTTTTTATTATCTACATGAATTAACATCATTCCAACTTCAGTGCTATGTTCTTTCCTAGATCCATCAAAATATAGTTACCATAGGCCATCACTAGGCTAATCATCCTTCATTACTATTAGAATTGGTGCATCATTTTCATGAGATAATAAACACCAAGTAATTATTATTTAATTAACTTGTAGGTATCACACTCATGAAAATTAGAGGCCCATTCATCAAGGAAAAGATCTGTAACTCCATCTAGAGGTAATTCAGTTTCCATCTCACTATTTTTTAGTACTTTGTTTGAGATAAGAAAATTGGTGTTCACCATACTTGGTATATATGGACACAAATGAAATATTGAAATAGGTTTAGAATGTATTTTCACCTTAGTACCATACCTAGTCTTAAACATTAAATAGGTCCAATCAACTGACAAATATCCTCCAATCTTTGAGGTAAAGTCTCTTGAGAGACACATGGACAAATAGGGACGCAAGTTCACTATTATTACATCTTACTAAATGGTAACATTGGGTAAAGCATGTAATGTTAGCTTTATATATTTGATTATTCCTACTATCTTTGTTGGTGACCCACCCAATTACAATACTCTCATTTTAGGATAAATAAAAACTCAGATCTATCCCCAAATCACATACAAGAGAAACTATGAAAAAAATTAATGAAACATTTATAAAATAAACATAAACATGTACATAATAGGAGAAACTAGATTTAACGTGGTTTATCCAGGATGGGATACATCCACCAAACTTGTCTAGTATATTATTTCTAGTAATATAAGGGAGAAACAAAATCTTGTAACAAACCTTGTTACACCTGTCTACTTTTTTGGCCTCCTCTCTATGTATAATGTTTCATTATTTTTACAATCATACATCTCATCCATTTATCAATTTAGGGTAAAATTGCCTAAACATAACCTCTACTATCATATTTGTAAACTGCTAATTAACAATCTAGATTGACCACAAAATTATAATTTAACAAGGCAACCCCATTGCAACCCCTATACCATCAAGGATACAAAAAATGGGATCCAAAACCTAATTGAAATAACATCAAATTTTAATCTCTGATCTTGGAAGACAATCACGCTCCATACCTAGTAACCTTGGTATTTGTCTCATAGACAAGACCAAGCTTGTTTACAATTTTCTTAGGCAAAATAATGTTACTAGTTCAACTATCTAACATATAATTATGGACCAAATAGTCACCTACTATAAGAGAGATAAAAAGGAGGGATTTTTTTAATTTGATAATGGTTTTGTCTACTTTTATCATGTTATGTACCTATTGATCAAGTTGCTTGATTTGTTAGTCTAAATTGACCAAGTCAACTCTTGTTTCTCAACTAGTTATTTGGATCTTAAGATCTGAAAGATCTTGAATAAGCATGTCCTTTTTCCATAAAATGGAAAGGGAATCCCACATGTGAATGCTAACATTTGATTTCTTCATTTGATCTATTATGCCTAAATGATGCTCCACTAGCCTTTAGCTATAATGTTTTAGCCACTGGTTGTTCTCTATTTAGAGGCATTTGGGGAACCTTTTGTAGATGCTACTTTTATACACCTTGTATACTATGTCATCATGATATGTGTTGTAATTTACCCCATTGAGTAATTATTTAAATAATTACATTTTACCTTCATATTTAGCTTTTACCACATAGGTTAAATGAGTATTACTATAATTAAATAGTAATCAACCCCCTTTTTACCATCCTTAACCATTAAATCTTAAAATAAAATAAAATTCTAAATCTACCAAACCTCCTAACAAGCTTATCCCATGGTTAAAATAACTCGAACAACCTCAGAAGTAATTTTAACCCTCACTTACCCTGTGCCAACCCATTAGAATGACTTTTCATTCATCTTCACCCATTTTTGGTAAATTGACATCGATCTTCCAAGATCGACACCGATCAGTTAGGATCAACATGGATCCATACAAACACAACAAACCTCTATTTTTAAGGAGGAATGAACATGAAATGAAGGAGATGATTTTTTATCATGAATTTCTATCAAAACCAATCGTGAATCTTCATAGACCTACTAGCATCTTGCTACCTTTGAAGAGCACTTGATAAGTGATAATTGTTAGGTGATTTAGAAGTTCATTTTTGATTATTTTTGGCATCACTTTCTTCAAACCATCCAAGGTCAGTATAGCATTATATTTAAGAATTTATTTAATTCTACATGTCTATCTTTTATCTACATTCTATTTCTTTCATTTTATCAATTTTATAAGCCATCACTATAGTCTTTTTAGTATTAAGTGCTTTTACACATAATCAACATCGATTTATCTAAATTGACATCGATCATGTTGGATCCCCATCTTCCAAATCATAACATAAGTATTAAATAGCCTATTTTAAATATATTATCATCTATATTTCATCTTTATCTATTCTAAATTTGGTTTTTATAATTTTATCAAAAATACAAGCCATTATTATAGTCTATTTTTAAATTTTAATATTTTGTACATAATCGACATCGATTCATCTGAATCAACATCAATCCTTTTGGATCATCATCAATCCCTACTTAAATTTCAAAACATTCTTATCCTCTAGTTTTTTTAGTCTTAAAATCTATTAAAACCTACATTCTGGTTTGCTTAAAATCTATTTGTGCATGTAGATGACCCTACCTAGATTAATACATGATTCGGTTAGCATTTTTGATTTTACTATAGTCACTCAACCTCTATTTTCTAATTAGAGTGATATTGCATTTGAACTAGGACTTTACCTCATTGTTTTCATATGTGATTTTTTATACATTGAAGAATAGTTGGTTGGAATCCAATAAGACATAGATATTGCTATTGAATTCTGGTATGCTTATTTTAATCATATAAATATTGTTGTCAATTAATTATCTTTACCATTGCTTATCCATATTCTACATATTTTTTAATTTCATGTTTATTTATAAACTTGAATGTTGAATGTGGGATGACATCCATCTAAAGAAGCATATCGCTTTTTGGGATTGGCTTCCTACCAAGTAGTCCATTATTTTTTATATTACTCCACTTTTTTATTTAAGTGTGGTTAATTTTAGGTCATTCCTCCCAAACCAAAGAATATTTCACATAAAGCTTGATTAATAGTGTGTAACCAACCATCCACATCTCTAGGTAACTCTAAACCCTACATGTACTTTATTTTTAGTAGTTAATTAAACCACATTGAAAAACAAAGTACATATAGGGTTTAGAGTTACCTAGAGATATGGATGGTTGGTTGCACACTGTTGATCAATATTTGTGTGGAATCCTCTTTGGATGGGAAAAAATGACTTCTAATTCACCATACTTAAACAAAAAAATAAATTAATAGAAAAATGAGTGGGCTACCTGGTAAGAAACTAGTCGAAAAAAGTGATACACTTCCTTAGATGAATGTCATCCCACATTCAACATTCAAGTTTATAAATAAAAATGAAATTAAAAAACATGTAGAATATGGATAAGCAATGGTAAAGATAATTAATCAATAACAAAATTTATATGATTACAATAAGCATTCTAGAATTCAATAGCAATATCTATGTCTTCTTGGATTACAACCAACTATTCTTTAATGTATGAAAAACCATGTATGAGAGCCACAAGGGAAAGTCCTAGCTCAAATGAAATATCACTTTGATAAAAAAATAGAGGTTGAGGGACTATAAGAAGATAAAAATTGCTAATTGAATCATGTGTTAATCCAGGCAGGGTCATCTACATGCACAAATAGATCTTTAGCAAACCAAAATGCAAGTTTTAAAAAAATTTAAGACTAAGAAAAATAGATGATAAGAATTTTTGAAAATTTAAGTAGGGATAAATGATGATCCAAAAGGATCGATGTCGATTCAGATGAATCGATGTCGATTCTATGCAAAAACTTAAACTTTAAAAACAAACTATAATAGTGACCTATACTTTTGATAAAATGATAAAAACCAAATTTAGAATAGATAGAGATAAAATACAGATGATAATAGATTTAAAATAGGTTATTTAAGACTTATGTTATGATCCAAAAAAGGATTGATGTTGATCTAATAAGATCAATGTTGATTTAGATGAATCAATGTTGATTATGTGCAAAAGTGCTTAATACTAAAAAGACTATAGTGATGGCATAGAAAATAGATAAAATGAAAGAAAAAAAATGTAGATAAAATAAAAAGATGTAGAATTAAATAGATGTGTAAATATAATGCAATACTAACCTTGTATAGTTTGAAGAAAGTGATGCCAAAAATAATAAAAAATGACCTTCAAAATCACCTGACCATTATCACTTATCAAGTGCTCTTCAAAGCTAGCAAGATGTCGGTAAGGTCTATGCACATTCACAACTAGTTTTCATAGAAATTCGTGATAAAAAATCATCTCCTTTCTTTCACAGTCATTCTTCCCCAATGTTAAAGGTCTACTGTGTTTGTATGGATCAACATTAATTCTAACTGATCGATGTCGATCTTGGAGGATCGATGTTGATTTACTAAAAATGGGTGAAGATCCATTCCAATGGTTGGCATGGGGTAAATGAGGTTTAAAATGAATTTTGAGGTTGTTCAAGTTATTTTAACCATGAGATAAACTTGTTAGGAGGTTGGGTAGATTTAGATTTTTATTTAATTTTGAGATTTTATAGTTAAGGAAAGTAAAAAGGGGGTTAATTACTATTTAACTATAGTAATTAAGTCATTTAACGTATGTGGTAAAAGGTAAAGATGAAGGTAAAATGTAATTATTTAAATAATTACTCAATGGGGGACATTACAACATATATCATGATGACACAATATACAAGGTGTATAAAATTAGCATATACATTTGCCCCTTTTTATAGAATGGTATATAATGGTGTGCTACGAGACAAAAAATAATAGGAGTCTATTGCCCCATGTTTATTGTGAGAAGGTACTCCACCTCAAACCAAGCACCAAGAAGTGAAATGGAGTAGATGATAGGTGTGAACAAGATGGAATGGAGAACAAAAGAGGGTAAGGTGAAAGTGACAAAAGGGAAGATAGCTAAGGACACAAAAAAAAAGTGGACTGATAAAAAAGAGTTCAATGTTTGAATTTAATGGAGTAAAAAGTAATGCAAGAAGTAATTCCTGAAAGACTAGATCAAATAGCAAAATGCCACAACTAAAATAGGTAAAGCTAGCGAAAAAGGATATCAAGAGAAAAAGAGAGAGGAATAGCAGACCAAAGCATTCGGTGTGTGTATGGTGTATGCATTACCTATAGAAAAATGTTCTTAGGACAAAAATACACCCTTAGGGTATTACATGGGGTAAGATACCAAAAAAACAAGGGTATAACTAAGAGATGAGAGAACTAACAAGGGGTCAAAATTCTCTAATCTAAAAGGGTAATAGAAAAAATATGGGATATCTATGACAAAGGCAATAAGACATGGCTTCAGAACCAAACTACAAGCATGGAAATATGATCCAAAATTCAAACATTTATCAAACCAGGGGAATCGACATTGATCCCAAGGAATCAATGATGACATCGATTACAAAAATGCCTATAAATAGCCCACTGACAAACAAGAAGGCTCATTTATCTATCAATTGTAGAAGAGTTCTCTAAGAGAATTTTTATAGTTTTCAATTATTCAAACATACACATGAGATGATGGAGGCTAGAGGGATTTGACGATGATGATGATGGTTTATTATGAGGTAGGTGACATATTTTTGGGTAATTTGGAATTTTTTAATTTATTTTACTCTTTTTATATTTTTTGGAGTTGTTGGAATGTTTAGCTTAAAGGAAAGAGGTAATTTAGGATATTGGGGGGTATAGATTATGAATACTTGGGGAAAAAGGGAAAGAATTAATTTTAGGGGAAAAGGGAATCGACGTTGATCTAAAAAGATCGACTATGATCGAGAAAAATTGACATTGATCCTTAATGGATTGATGTGATCAAAACGAAATGACATCAATCTTTGATGGGTTGATAGTGATAAAAAAATAAGTGATAGTGATCCATATATCATTTAATATTTAATATTTAACTAACAAAAGACTATTGTGAGAGGCGTGCAATCCATTGACTATGAGGGATAGGGTCCCACTATTGCTGAGGGAGCTATGAGAGGATATGGATGATGAGGAATGGGTACATCTAGAGATGGTGGGATTTGGAGGGATCTACCTTATCACCATGTTAATTGAGACATTGGCATGATAGTGGTTTTTCTAGAGTGGTGGGATTATACCACCAACACCTTCTAGCTTTTGACAGGTGAGATGACCATTACTACTGAGGACATCCATTAGATTTTGGGACTACCAATCTAGGGAGCCCCAGTTTATATGGTTGAGGAGGTTGGGCATGTGATAGTACTAGCATGACTATATGGTGAGGATGCTACTGATATCGTATTTGTGGCTAGAGATTTTTAATTCTAGTCTTTATATGAGTAGGTACTAGTAGATATATTAGTGCTAACCATGATTATGTTGTCATTATCTTGCTATGCACTACTTGATTCTAGTGGAGGCTAGTTTTCATGGAGCTTCACTACAATTATATAATATATGCTAGAGCATAGGACAGTGTTTGCTTGGGCACCCACATTACTAGGGTATATTTATATAGAGCTATGGAGCTAGCATATTGGGTGCCAGCTAGGTCTTGACATCACATTTATGCTTCATTGCTGGGCATATGAGCACATTCAGGTGATACACCCTCTTGGGACCCTAGCAGTTAGTTTTGGAGACATGGTGTACATCATAGGCTTTCTATGATGGGATGATGACCTAGTCATTCCTTATTTAGATAGGATAGTACATGATTTAACATACTATAGATAGATATTTGAGATGTTATAGATTGGAGACATTATTTGGAGACCATATATACATTTTCCATCATGGTTGAGTCTAAAGACAGAGTTAGGAGATGCTACACGAGAGAGATGGGAATATGGATGATGGATGGACCATATGGAGCCATTTTATTTTTATAGGGTCCACCATCACGTTGGGTTACTATAATATGTAACATTATCTTGTGTATACAATTAGGATGATATAAATCTAGATTGGCCAGCACCAGATACTAGAGTTATCTAGATGGGAGCATTGGAGGAGCCAAAAGCATTAGATGTGGATAATGCAGATTATATAAATGATTATGCCACTTTGTTTATGGGAGAGATGGTAAGGTAGTAGGATATATGGGCTAGACCTTGACAGGAGGTGGTACAAGATGAGGCAAGAAGAGAGACATAGTAGGAGGCTCTAGATGTACACATAGAGGACGCACTAGTACATGATGCCCCAAGACAAGATGAGCAGGGGATACCATAGGCCAAGTTATAGAAATTATAGAGTGAGATTGATAGGGTCAAATGAGAGTGAGACCAGGCCATTTAAGAGAGGGATCAGGATATATGAGAGAGAGAGATGGATATAAGGTAGAGTTGGAGCATATGAGAGTTTTTGAGGATGAGAGGCTAGCTCCAGATATTGTAAGATCTAATGCTGCACTGCCAGATATATGACCACTTCGCCAATATAGAGACCTAATTACTAAGATGTCCTACTATGAGAGGATTTTATATAGGTAGCTTCCAGATGTTCCATAATTTTCTTCATATGTGGCTATCCATCACAGATCATAGAGGACTCCTGGGGTTATAGTTAGTTTAGGGAGTATAGCAGGCTGAGGAGGAGATAATGAGGGAGGTGATAGTATTCACCTCAATAGGATTGAGTTCACACAAGAGAGCATACTGTATGGGTGAAGAGCCCTATTGTATTATTATTATTATAACATTTATACAAACATTTGATATATAAAGACATTTTATGCTTATGGATTTATTGATGTTTGTGGACATGTTATATTTTTATTAACGATGTGATGAACTAGATTATAGATTAGATGTTATGTAATTTACTTTGAGCTAATGTGATTATACATGTTGTGGATGTTTATGGTTTATGTTACATGAATGAGATGCATATTATGGTTTATGCTTATGGATTATTATGTGATGTTATGAGATAGATTTTTTTATGTTTTAGGACTATGGATTAGTGCTTATACTATTATGATTTAAATTTTTTAATGATTTATATGTTATGGATTATGGATGACCTTTAATGTTTTAATGGTTGTATATTTATGCATTTTAATGATTATATATTATGGATTTGCTCAGCATTGACTTGGACCATAACCAAAAGAGGACCTCTCATCTACATGGCCTATACATCCTTTTCTAAATGATAATATATTATGACACAACCTAGGTTAGATAAAGCTTTGACTTAGTAACTAGGATCATATGCTTGTGACATGATGGGGATAATTCATTTTCACCACATATTTCTAAAATTAGGATTTATCCTTCAAGAATCATTTTTATGCCAATGGGTAGACTAATCAATATGAGAAGTCTACAATTAGAAAGTTGATCAATGTAGGAAGATTTATTGGGATTTACCTTTGAAAATTTATTTTATTTCTTCTATCTTTTTTTTAGGGCTTTAAAATGACATAATTTGAAAACTGATAAATGTGAGAAGTTTTCTACTTGGTAGCCATCCTTCGAGGGAATGGTCTATATTTTGATGTTTTTTTACACAACTATCCTTCAAGGGATTAGTCTGTTATTTTTCCTTTACATATTTGATTACAACTATCCTTCAAGGGAGAAATCTATTTATTGAGCCCATTTTGATACTTTTGCTTTTCATTAATTTTGAATCCCAAAGAAGTATTGAAAAATGGCATAAAAAGATACCTTAGGATGGCCTCCATGAATTCATCATATGAGATGATTGGGTTATCTTAGGAAATTAATGGTGTTTAGGAAATAAGTTAAATAATGATTTGGGGTTTCTCCCATAATAGGTGAAACTTATCTTTGAGAGAATGCTATGTATAGATCTAGGGTATACATATACAAGGTTGAGGTTATGGTAACTATTTAATAACCACATAACTCTCATATAATTATTTGATATTTTGGAATAAAGGGATATGACAAGATACAAGATAATCTAACTAGGATGATCCAAGATATATCAACTATAGTAATTGAAAAGATGCAATGCATTAAGAAGTTCTCATTCTAGTTTTCCATCAAGAGAAGACAAATGATATGCCCCAGATCCATATTTATGGGTTATGATGTATGGTCCACGCTGATTAGGAGCAAACTTACCCCTTTTAATTCATTATATATTAGTGACATATTGATTTTATTTAATCACAAGATCTCCAATATTAAATTCATGCTCTCTTACATGCTGATTATATGCTCATTTTAATATTTTTTGATATATACGAAGGTGATCAAGGGCTACTGCATGATGCTCATCTAAGAGTTCTAGTTGGGATAAATGCTCCTGATAGAAATCCTCATAAAAAATAATGTCTTTAAAGGAGACATGAAGGGAAAGGATTTGGACTTCTAATGGAAGTACGCTTTTGAACCATAGACTAGGGAAAAGGAGTAGTACCTATAGGGGTTTGAATACTAGTTTGATATGACCACAAGGTGAAAGGGATACGAATATGCTAATCCTTTCCAATTTCATTAAAAAATTTAGTTAGGATTTTGACTAGATTTTTATTAGATGATTTTTATTGATCATTAGCCTGAGGATAATAAGGTGAGGAAAAACTCAATTTAATTTTAAATGAATCACATAATTCCAGAACTTTTTTATTTTTAAAAGATTTTCCATTATTTGTTATTATTTTATATGGAACTCCAAAATGACAAATAATGTGCTGGTGGATAAACTCCAGAATCTTTTCTACCTTAGTTAGGATAAGTGGCACAACTTCCACCCACTTAGTGAAATATTCTGTAGCGATGATAATAAAGCCATGACACTGGGAATATTTAGGATTGATTTGCCCTATAAGATCAAGCCCCCACTAGGAGAATGGCCAAAAGTCTCTTGTTGCCTACAAGGTTTTACTAGGGAAATGGGATAGGTTTGTAGGATACTAACATTTTACACACCTCTTAACTTAGGCACAACAATCTTCATTTAAGGTGAGCCAATAATAACCTAAATGTAAGATATTCTTAGAGATTGTGTGACCATTAAAATTTCCACTGCATGACCCATCATAGATCTCCTGAATGGATAGGGTAGCTTCATGATTTTGGAGATAATGGAGAATAATACCATCAAATCCATGCTTATAAAGAATACCCCCTAGTATGATATAGTGGGCAACTTTTTATTGGAAGATGCGTCTAACACCTTTGGATATATGGGGAGGAGACAGTCCTATAGATAAATAAGAAAATATTTGTGCATAATATGACTCCTTTGGATTTTCCTTAATATTATTTATATATGGAAGATTAATCCTTGTATAATAAGGTAGATTAACTCGATAGATAATGACAAATAACTTAGATTCCTGAGACAAGGATGGGATAAAAGAGGCAAGAGATACCATAGTATCATTGAATTTATTAGTTGATCTAGGGATAGCCTAGATGGCATAATGTTTAAAGGTAGATAAGATCTAATGGGATAATGTCTTATATCTTTAAAGTATATCACTCTTGCATTTATATACACCAACAATCTGATTGACCACTAGCTGATAATTCCCATAGATATTAATTGACCTAACTCCTCATGCAAGGGTAGTTTAAAGCCCTATAATCAATGCTTCATACTTATCCATATTATTGGTGCAATAAAAGTATAATTTAAAATACAAAGGCATGGGAATACCTTGAAGGGGGATTAATATAATTCCTATGCCACTTACTCGCTCATATTTAGACCCATCAAAGAATAGAGTCACTTGATACTATATAACTAACTGAGAAGTGAAAGTGATAGATTCATCAGGGAATTCATAATTGATTAGTTTATTATCACTAAGAGGTGCTTCAAACAATTGATCAACAATAATCTACCCTTTAATAGATTATTGGTGGAGAAATTCTAGATCAAAATTTATCTAAAAGCATAATCCATCTGGCCATCTGCTAATATTGATAAGGCTTATATGCATAAACTTAAGGTGATCAATACTCGTAAGTACATACATCTTATGGTTAAGTAGGTAATGATTAATCATAGAAGCTACAAGGACTAATGCTAGGCATAATTTTTTATTATGTAGATAACGTGTTTCATAATCTATGAGAGTATGACTTATATAATAAATAGCCTACTCTTTGTGATGCTCATCTTGGTGGGCAAGCATAACACCTAGAGCATGCTCTGTAGTTGAGATATAAAGAAAGAAAGGCTGCCCTTCGTTAGGAGTGAGGACAAGAGGTGATGAAAGATATTCCTTGAGAACATTAAAGGCTTCTTAAAAATGAAAATCTCAAATTAAGCGACTATCCTTTTTTAATAAATGATGGAAAGGTTGACACCAATAGTAGAGCTGGGAAATAAAATGATGAATAGATTAGAGATTGCCTTGTAAATTGTGAAGGCTATTTAAGATTGGATAGAGGAGGTATTTCTAAAATAGTCTTGATTTTAGTGGGGTCTACTTCTATTCCATGAATAGAAATAATGAAGCCTAGAAGTTTACCCATCAAGACACTAAAAATGCACCTTTTGGATTTAGACGCACATGATATTGGAGTAGATGATCAAAAATAATCTTAAGTATAGATAGGTGATCTTTACAAAGCTTTAACTTCCTAAGGAGATCATATACTTAATATCCAACAATTTTATGGATTATATCATGAAATATATTAGTCCTGACCTAATGATAGGTGGCTCCTGCATTCTTTAAGCCAAAAAGCATAACATGGTAGCCAAAAGTCCCCCTAAGAGTAATAAATATAGTTTTATGTTGGTCTTTTAGTGTAATAAGTATTTGAATATAACCAAAGAAACCATCCATAAGGGATAACATTTCATGACTAGTAGTCAAATCCACTAATTGGTAAATGTTAGGGAGAGTGAAATCATCTTTAAAAAAGTCAAGATTTAAATCATGAAAGTTTATAAAAATATGAAGTCCCCCCATAGGATTAGTAATTGGAATGATGTTGGACATACACTAAGGATAATTGATGGGTTGAATAAAGTTAGCAGATAAAAGGCACTACAACTCTTCTTTTAGTAGAGGTGTGATGTGAAGATGCATTTTATGAAGCCTTTGCTTCATCAACTTAGCATTAGGAAAGGTAATAATGTTATGGATAATAATTGAGGGGTCAATACTAGGCATATCGTTATAAGACCAGGCAAAAGCTTTACTACAGTTTGATAAAAAAAGCGGTAAAATCCTAGTTTTCTTATGGATGTAAGGATTTGATAATTTTAATAATCAGTAGGGTTTTCTAAAACTTGATATTAATATCAGTAGTGGCTTCATTAAATAATCTAGATGTTTTAGATGGAAGAGAATTATGTAAATAAGAGTTTTCAATGCCCAAATGAGTCAAGATTGACTCATCATCCCGACACTAGAAAATACGGATGGTTGGTGTATCATGTCCTATTAAGTTAGGATATATTAAGGGGATGGTTTGGATTTCATTATCATGATGGAAGATGAGGAGTTTTATGGAGATCATATTAACTAAAAAAATGTTAGGAGGGATGGATACGGTATCGCTAGTATGGGAAGAGGTGTCAAATGAGGAAGATGGTTCTTCTTATAAAGATGTTAGAAGAATAGGTTTTGGGGAAGATTTAAAATCCTTTTATAATCCTAAGCCATGTTTTTCATGTGGATTTCTAAAATTTCCTAATGTGACATCATGGGGACCCTACTCATATCTACACATGCCAAAACCTTTCCAGGTTTAGCAATAAAGATAATTTTGCATGAACTAGGGATTATTAAGAAAGGATAAATTAGATGTGAATGGTTTAATTTAAACACTATCATTAGGTTCTAAGGTATCTTTATTTATCCCACCATATATTAAGTGAGTACACATGAAAGTTAGTCCAAAAAGAATGAGCTCACCTAGACTAGGTGAATACATGGGTTGTTTATCAAGGTGGCCATATTCTCTCATAGTAGGTAAGGTGTTTAAGGTTAATAAATAGTATTCCCCCATTGAAATCTATTGCATCAAGGAGTCAATGGACTCTAGAATAGGTAGTTTTAAGGTAGGGATCATCATGTTAGTCACATCTTGATTGGAAGATGGATATAGGATAACATTAGGTGAGGCTATTATGACATCACTTTGCCCAAAGGTGAATTTACATGATTTAAAGGGATGAGGACTAGTAGGAATGGTGTGCACCTGACCTTCATGTTCATATTTAAGGCATCAATGAATTATAGAGGGTACACATCACATCACATGAATCTATGGATGTCCTAATAAAATGTTGTATTTAAAAGTCCTTTCTATTACATAAAAGAGCTCATTCATGGATCAAGGACCTACACAAATGGGGAGAATGATTATTCTTATCATGGGTGATATCATGTCATTAAACACATGAAGAATTCTTGAGGATTGGGAAATAATGGTTTCTAGTAGTTGTAATTGTTGGAAAGCATGTGAGGAAATAATATTAATATTGGCCCCATTATCAATCATAACTCTTTTAATTTGAGTCTAATTTATTTGAGATGCAATGAAAAGTGCAGGATCTTGATCTTCAAGTGATAAAGGAACAACCTCAAAATTAGTAAAACTAAGAGTTGAGACCATTTGGAGGGCTCCTATAAAAGTTGACAAAGGTTGAGGTTTATCTAGTCATACCTCAATATCTTGAAGAGCTTCTATTATTGCATGTTGATGTTGTAGAGAATTTTCAATAAGCTCATATAATGACATCTTTATAGGTGTTTAATGGAGTTGTTTTAATATGGATATTTATACCAACTCCTTAGCTTCAGCTGGGGTAGTTCCTATAAGAGAAACTTTAGTCTTTTGTATAGATGGTTTAAGCATATTAGGTGTAGAGGCTCCTATAATTGAAACCTTATCTTTATTAGGATCTTAGTTTTGAGAATGGGTGGTTACATGGATGAAATCGATGTGTAACAAAGGTGGATTTGAAGAGGCTACTGACTCTTTATCACTTATAGGAATAGTAAGATTATGAGTGGATGGAATGGATAGAATAATGACATTTTTCTTAGGAGTTTGATCATTGAGATCATCAATTAAGATGTCATCATCCTAGACTAACTATTGGATTATAGTCTTAATTGCTTTGTAATTTTATGTATCATGTCCAAGTACTCTATGATATGCACATATTTACTAATTTCTATACCAAGCAGGTCTTTGAGGGTGAAGGTTGATGAACCATATAGGTGGTAATGTAATAAGGGATGTAGCCAATAATTATTTCAAGATTACAACATAAGATCCCTTCAAAGCATTATATTGTGGTTTTATAGGGGTTTTAATAGTATACTCTTTTGACAAAGTATTACTTGTTTGGTTTTATCACTTAGCCTTTATAGAAGGGATAGTTTTAAGCTCTTTTCCTTTAGGTTTTTCTAATGATCCCTTAACGAAGGAAGGTGTATATGGAGATGTGAATAATAATGGAGGACAACTTTACATTTTCCCACATGTTTGGGCAAAATCACCTATGACAAGAATTGAATATGGATGGGGACCTAAAATAGATAATGGAGATGGTACAAAAGGTATATGCCCTTTGTTCTTCTACATGTTAACAATAGAGTGGGTATTTAGAATAAGGTTTGTATCTTTTGACATTTGAAAAATATTAACTTTAACCTGAAGATGAGCTAAGGTTGTCTATGATGGAATACCAAGACAATTGTCCTAGCTATTGATGATAGGAGCTTTACCTTTTACTTTAATATCTTCAAGGTAAGGAGGTGTCATAGTAGAGGATGGTTTAAAAGGGTCAAAGTTTTGGGCAAAAGTATTAGATCTCATTATATGTTTTCTAGGGATCAAAGGGATAGAATGTCCAACTCTAGAAGTATCAAGATGTTTATTTGTAACATCTCAAGGAGTAGTTTCATTTTCCCCTTTAGGATATTTGGTATAATAAGGTGATGGTTCATATGAATGATCCCATGTAATGAGATTAGGGAGCTCTAAAAGGATTTTAGGACTAGTTTTAATGATCTTAGGTTGACTCATCAAAATCATCTCCTATAAGGAGATCTAAGACTGAAGGTTTCTTTGGGACTTCTTTAGGAAACAACTAATCATAGATTGTGTCAATCATATGATTATCCTAATTTTGTGTTTCTTTAAGATTAGATTGGACTATGTCTGATGTGGATGGATGGTTTGGAAATGGTTGTTTGAAAATATCTAAGGTTTGGTTAGCAGGAGCATTTGGATTATCCAACTAAAGGTCCCCATTATCAATGAGGTTTTGTACCATTCATTTAAAGGATTAACATCATTATATGTCAAGTCCTATTACCTTATGATAAGCACAAAAATCATCTTATTTATACCAATTAGGTTTAGAACATGTATCATTGATTGGTCTAATAAGAGGGAGTTCAATAATATTTTCTTGCAGGAGTTTATCTAATATAAAAGTATAAGGCTCTTCTATAGGGGTATATTTATTAGGGGTAAAACAAGTAAGGACCCTAGGTTACTATGTTTGAGAAGAAGAAGACCCTGATTGGTTGGATGTTATAGGGGAAGAAGTTTTTACAATAACTACATTTGCTACCCCTTTTGGTTTGGGATCATTGTTATTGCTTTTCGAGGGATCAGCTTTGAAGTTCTTATTATGTGGCTTAAATTTTCCCTCTTCAATGCCATAGAGTTCAAGCTTATGGGCCATGGTAAAGGCTTCATCAAAAGTCTTAAAAGTTTTAATTTGTAACATGGATGATATATGTTTTTCACAAGAATGTGAAAATAATTCAATTAATTTTGTTTGTGGTAAGGAAAAGGTTAATTGGTTGATTAAGTTATGTCATCGAGCCACAAAGTCTGATATGGATTCATCATCAAATTATCTAATAGTGTAAATATCCATGATAGTCATTTTTAAGCAATATTAATCAAAAAGTGTTCTAAGAAAATTTGGGCCAACTACTCGAAGGAAAAGAGGGAATGCTAGGGAATGGAATTGTACTAATCCAATGCAGATCCCACTAATGATATGGGAAATTTTCTAAGTAGAAGGGCATCGTCATGTGTTATAAGATAACATGCATGTTGAAAATCCCTAAGCTTTTGTTGTGGATCTTCTTTGTTTTGGAATTTGGTAAACTTAGGAAGCTCCCATTACAAGGGATACGATTAGATAGGGATAGAGAGATGGATTGGCTCATTACAAATTTGTTCATATGTGATTATTGTACTATGTCCATAGGTGGAGGCTTCCAAACTAACCATCCTATTCATAAAGATATTCATGAGGTCTATCTAAGTATTACTCTATGGCACACTTCCTAAAACACCTTGCTAAAGGGGTTGATAGCTTGATAAAAAGGTAGACATAGGCTATGAAGGAAGGTATCCTATTATGGTAGACATAATAGGTTGAGATGATGCTACGTATTTTGTGACTTGTAGTGGAATATTTTTCTATGGGAAAGACTAGAAGTGAGTGGTTATCACTGGTTGTGATGAAGCCACATACTATGCAGTTGAGGAGACATATTGTTGGAAAGGTTGGGCATAAGGGATTTCTTGTGTGTGAGGGATTTACTATGTACTATATTCCAAAGTCATCCTAATGGGTGGGATACTTGAAATAATTGACACCACTAATATTTGGCAAGGTATGGTGGATATAGATAGAGTGGTATTTTAGATCTGATTAATGATTAGAGAACTGGTAGATACCATGAATGGTTGGTTCTCTAAAGGTTGTGATATCTAAGCATTAGAGCTAGGTGGAGGAGATCCAATGGAAAAGGTTACCATGGCTATGGTAAACTATCTAATTCTCTCAATTCCCTTGAAAGGCATCCCATACCTATGTGGAGAGTTTTTGGAATGAGGGGAAGGAGAAATATGTATTGCTAAACTATTTAGATAATAATTAAGAGAAATAGGGTTATTGTTTAGTATTTACATAAAGGAAGGATCTCCTTGAGGATAATACTATGGAAACACAAGATTCTCAAAGGACTAAGGGGAAGAAGCAGGGCTAGCTGTATGCTCCATAGGAGAGGATGTAACACCCTCCTCGGATTCTTTCTTTGACTATTGCCTAGTTAAAACCATGAAATAAAAAATAAAAGCAAAAATAAAATAAACAAATTAATTAAAAAATTCTTTTTGAATTATCTCGCTTTAATGATGGATGAAGGACACATACACTAAATTCATTCCAAAAAAGTGTTTTTATCTCTTTTAACTGTAAGATGTGAAAAAAAGAAAAATACAGAAAAAGGATAATGAAGGTCCTAAAAAATGGTAATCTAAGGATGGTTTTAGGTATTTTATTTTAGTACTCAAGGAAATTTTCACCGGTATCACTATTTGGATTGATAATTAGGGATTTCTCCCCTCACGTCACAATCCAATATCCAGTGTAGGTGCTTAGCCAAAATATACCAATGATCCATAGATTATACTCAACAAGATAATTTAGTTGGTCCTCCCCTTGGTGGTGAAATCCATGTAGGATCACCAAAAATAATGTTAATACGAGGTAATGAAATCCCCATTAGTTTCCTTATGTTAGGTGTTTAGATGTGTACATTTATTTTATTATTTGGTTTGTGTGTGGATAAAGTGATAACTATGATAGATTGCTGCCTCAATTCTTCTATTTGAAAGAATCTAAATAGGAAAGATGAATGCAATTTATTTTAAATTTTTAAGAAAAGGAAATAAAATTCAATCCTAATGTTATATTTTTGATGAATACACACAAAAAAAGAAAGTGAGAGAGAAAAAATTAAATGATTTTGAATTTAACAAATAAAAATTAAGACCTAGGTCCCACTGAGCATGCCAGAATGTTTTAGTATTTTTATGCTTTTTAATGTGGTTTAATTAACTACTAAAAAAAGTACATGTAGGGTTTATAGTTACCTATAGATATGGATGGTTGGTTGCACACCATTGATCAAGCTTTATACGAACTCCTCTTTGGCTGGGGAGGAATGACCTGTAATTCACCACACTTAAACAAAAAATTGGATTAATAAAAAAATGAGTGGCTTGCCTAGTAAGAAAACAGTCCCAAGAAGTGATACAATTCCTTAGATGGATGTCAGCCCACATTCAACATTCAAGTTTATAAATAAACATGAAATTACAAAATATGTAGAATATGGATAAGCGATGCTAAAGATAATTAATTGATGAGATTTTTATGATTAAAATAAGCATCACAGAATTCAATAGCAATATCTATGTCTTCTTGGATTACAATTAACTATTCTTCAATGTATGTAAAATCACATATGAAATCCATGAGGCAAAGTCTTAGCTCAATTGAAATATCACTCTGATCAGTAAATAGAGGTTGATGGACTATAGGAAGATCAAAAATGCTAACCGAATCATGTATTAATCCAGGCAAGGTCATCTACATACACAAATAGATTTTCATCAAACTAGAATGTAGGTTTTAAGATATTTTAAGATAGAAAATAGATGATAATAATGTTTTGAAATTTAATCAAGGATCGATGATGATCCAAAAGGATCGACATCGATTCAGATGAATCGATGTTGATTATGTGCAAATCCTTAAACTTTAAAAACAAACTAGAATAATGACATGTATTTTTGATAAACTGATAAAAACCAAATTTAGAATAGATAGAGAAAAAATATAGATGATAGTATATTTAAAATAGGCTATTTAAGACTTATGTTATGGTCTAGTAAAGGATCGATGGTGATCTAATAGGATTAACATCAATTCAAATGAATTGATGTTGATTATGTACAAAATCTCTAAATACTAAAAAGAATATAATGACAGACTAGAAATTTGATAAAATAAAAGAAATATAATGTATATAAATGAAATAGATGTATAATTAAATAAATGCTTATACACAATGCAATACTTACCTTGGATGGTTTAAAGAAAGTGATGCCAAAAATAGTCAAAAATGACCTTCAAAATCACCTGACCATTATCACTTATCAAGTGCTCTTCAAAGGTAGAAAGATATTGGTAAGGTCTATGTAGATTCACTACTAGTTTTGACAAAAATTTGTGATCAAAAATCATCTCCTTCCTTTCACCTTCATTCCTCCTCAACAATAGAGGTCTGCTGTGTTTTTTATGGATTGACGTCAATCCTAACCAATAGACGTCAATCTTAGAGTATCGATGTTGATTTACAAAAAATGGGTGAATATGAATAAAAATCCATTACAATGGGTTGGCATGGGGTAAATGAGGGTTAAAATGACTTTTGAGGTTTTTTGATTTGTTTTAACCATGGGATAAGCTTGTTAGGAGGTTGGGTAGATTTATATTTTTATTTAATTTTGAGATTTTATGGTTAAGGAAAATAAAAGGTGGTTAATTACTATTTAACTATAGTAATTAATTCATTTAACCTATGTGGTAAAAGGTAAATATGAAAGTTAAATATAATTATTTAAATAATTACTCAATGGGGGACATTACAACACATATCATGACACACAATATACAAGGTGTATAAAAGTAGTGTCTACACCTTTATTACCTCTACATTCTAAATATTTTGTGTTATAGGAACAATAAATTGATCCTTGAGACTCTTGGAAATAAAATTACGAACACTAGAAGTATTGCTCAATATTGAGCTTCCTCAACTACTCTTCGTTTAACTCTAGTTAGAGATATAACTTGACCATTTGTGTTTCTAGTTTCACTAACTTGGTTGAATACAATATGATCACACAATTGATAATTAACATTGATGGCATCAAGATTCCATATAAATTTTCAATCTTCTCCTTGGAATTCCATATTCATGTCTCTATACTGATCACCTTGAAGAGAGAACTCTTCCTATGTCATTTGTGGCATAATGTTGACCATTTTTTCCCCTCAGGCCGAAAATGAGTCAACCCCCTATAGTTAGGATCTTGTATAGGGGATTTTTATAATGTCATAAGGTATGTTATAGATTTTTTGATGTCATTTCTTATGTCATTCTATTTTATTCATAGTCTAGCTTAGTCCTTGTGGTATTTGGTGTCTAAGAGACCATTTTAGAATCATATATACAAGTGACAGGTCTCTATGGTGATTAATGGAGTTAGAGCATGGACCATGTTGCTAATGGATGAGATGACGGAGAGTGTTATAGAGACCCTATGGGATGTTAAAATTGATTTTAATGATTTAGGAATCTCTTGGTATTCATTTGGTTCTTCATTATGCTCATTTAGACATCTTGGGTCTAGTGGCAACAATTTTCAGTAGGCACATTATTGACATCATAATTGCCACATGTGGATGAGTTAGGGAGAATAAATAATTTGGACCTATTTACATTAGTTAAAAGAACATATGAAACAAGTTCTAGGTCATTTGCCTAAGTGCAGTTAAAGATATGAAGATCCAAAGTTGACCTCCCAGTCAAAATTCACTAAGTTTCCATACTTAAACAATTTACAAGGATCTCAAATAAAACTACGTGAGACTATTGATGAGGCCATATCTCACACATGTGGTAGTTACAAGAAAAAATTATTATATGGGTTTATTAACCTAGGTCCCTAGTTATTACACACTAATTTTTAGGTCATCCACCAAATCATAAAAGAAGTTATGCATGTTCAAAGTTGGTTCCTTAGTCAAATTTTACTAAGTTTCCAATAGCCAAATGAACTAGACCATCATCATGAGGGAATAAATTGACTAGTTAACTTGATAATTTTATAGACATACTTAGAAATATACAAGGACCAATATATCAAATAGGTTCATCCCTTTTAGTCTCAAGAACATCTCTTAAAAATTTAGTACCTCCATGACTTTCGTGCTTCAAGATCTAAGCCTTTGAAGTTGGACTTGAAACACAATATGTTTGTGCTAACATCAAGTTTTAAATAGAATAAAAGAAATCCATTTGAGCTTAAATTTTATAGTCTACAAGATGTCAATGATAGTCATGTGAATGTCATTTGATGAAAGTGAGGATGTTTATATTAAGATCATGAAATAGCTATTGGATTTCAAATAGTGGGTCCCAATTGATCTAATTATCCACAATCGATCATACATTCATATCTAATAGTGAGCTCAAGATTAAATGCATGCATGATAAGTTTCAATAGTACATTCAACTAGAAAATGATCAAGGCCTATCACTTATTTATACAAACTAAAATCAATGAAGTGAGATGAGTCAATATGTCAATGAGATAAGTCAGATTTTAATGGCCAATTAGAACAAAAGCAAGCCCTAGGTTTTTGATGAAGGTTGAGAAGCCATTTTTGACCAAGGGTAATAAGGTTTTTTAGGGTCATCTTGATGCCATTGAAGTTGGCTCAAATTCCATGAAGTGGTCAAAGTTATGTAGTCAGGTTTAAGTAATATAAAGGACCACCACCATTAGAGCTTAGTGTGGACCTCTAGTTCAACATTTTTATGGATTATAGGGTCATTTTTGCAATTATGTTCACCATTATTAGAATAAGGACCTATGCATAGTTTATTTTAACCTAACAAGAAAACTAATAGTCTGATATTGGTTTTCCATCTATAGTAGACCCATAAGCATGGAGACTAGTTTAAGTGTGATCCAATTAGAACAAGAGCTAGAATTTCAATGGATACCATGAAGACATACACATAGGCTCCAATGGTTTCATCTCTAGGAAAAACTACATGAAAGGGACCTACTCTCTCCATTGTACACTTAATGATAAACCAATTTGGAGTAGTTAGCACTAGGACATGTTTCTAATAGATGGATCTGATTTTTCTAATTGCATTGATGCTAGAAATTAGCTCAAAACCACTTGATCGTGTCATCACAACCATAAAGGAGCATAAATGAAAGAATAATGTAACCGTACAACCACTTTAAGTAGCCTAGATCAATTAAGAATATTGAATGAGCATATTTTTAGAAGTAGTTGCAACCACAGTTCAAATGAGGTTGAACTGATTTGATTCATGACTGGGGATTCTTGTTTCTCACTTCTCTCTCTCAAATGCTATAAGTAGCTACCATTTTGAGCTTTGTAAATGGTACTACACCATATAGGGCAAAGAAATATTGGATTGATGATATATTTTTCCTTTGAACATTAATACAAGTCATTTTTTTGAGTTTTTAACAATTATCTAAGTTTGCAAGTGATGTATGGTGATGAGAAGTGATAATTCTCTATCCTTTCTTCCATTATCCTTTTATGTTTAAGCAAGAGTTCCTAATCTAATAGGTCATATAGAGTGTAATATAGTGTGTAAAGATTTTTCAAGTGTATAATTATCCTTGGAGCATGAAATCCTACCTCTAGTTTATTTTCCTTGTGTTACTACTCACATCTCAGTTCTATATTGAAATACTCATGTTAGAACCCATTAAATCTTAGAGACCAGTCTATATGTTTTGTTTCATTAGGTAGAGATATGATGGTCATGTGGAAGACATTCTTGGTGCATCACATACTTTATATTTGGTTTAATTTATGCATTTCTATAACTCTTTTCCCCATTAGCAAGCAATAGTTTAAGTGATAAAAAGTGCATGATCTATTCAGGGAGCTAGCCCTTAAATCTAGAGGTTCATTTCTAATATAGGTACACCCACATACCTGTAAATGTTCCCATGTTGTCCAAATATAAAAGAGGCTTGAATAACCCATTATAGGGTTTAATATTTGGTGGAAATAGTCATATCACACCTGGTGGGACCCCATTATCCTTAAGACAACTTGTCAAGGTGAATGTTGGTCTTGACAAACACCAGTTGTAAATTGGTGTGCTACTCAACATTTGGTGACTCCTCAAAATAAATCTATTTTCAAATCATTATTTTATTATAAAATTTCCCCCATAATTCATGGTACTCACATGTCATCCTCTTCTATAACATCCAATCCTATTAATCCACCCATTCAACCTAAGATCCCTCTTGTAATTCAGTATCCATAGCCTAATCTACCCTTTGAAGAATGAGTAGATTTTACTAGGGAGGAAGAGGTTTAAGAAGTTGAGTATATTAAAGAAGAATAAATGGATATAACTCATACTTTACCTATCTTCAACACTAATAATACAATCTAATTCCATGCATATGATTCCATCCCTCCTAATGCTACAAAAGGTGTACCCACATTCAATGGTGAGAGTCATATCACATCTAGTGAGAACATTAGATATGTTTCTAACTATTATAGTTTTCACAATATTATTCAAGAGAACATTACCATTAGAGTCCTTTCTATGTCCCTTAAATGGAAGGCTCTTGATTGGTATAGGAATGTATAAGTTGGATACGTCACAACATGGGATGAGTTTGGAGTGTTGTTGACTTCTAGGTTTGGGAAAGAAAGTGACCATGCTTCTCTCATATATCAGCTCAACATGATAAAGAGGGGACGCAAAGAAATAATTAATGACCTTAATTAAAGGTTTCATAAGACTCAACATAGGTTTCCTCATATTATGAGACCACCTTCTACTTTTGTGTTCCCTACTTATTTAAGATCCATTATGACTAAAATTGTGGTCATGCTTCAATCTATGGGAGGATCCACCCTAAAGCATATGAGATTTATATAAAATCTAAGAAAAATCTCATCCAATATGGAATATTTCCATCTAAAGTGTCTATGACTCCTTTATCTCATGCTTCTGCTAGTAATCCAGATGTATCCCAAGTTCCTAATTATAATACCAAAACTAAGGTGGATCCTAGGCAAGCAGAAAATAATGTTGATTAGAAAGAAAAGTTCTATCCTTAAAGGCTCAAAATAGATAAGCTAATTTGCATCAAGGTGCTTATTATAACCTTACCCCTATCATCAATATTATTGTCAATAATATGGAAGAGGAAGAGGCTAATGGAAACCTAATCCCAATAGGCTTGTTAATGCATATAATCCTAACTCTACCGCTAATGCAAAGGAGATGGTACCAGTTCATAGCAATTTTCTACAACAAGAAGATTAGTAGTAAGACCAATTCATGGATGTCAATCAGAATGGAGAATAATCTATGGTGGATCAAGGGGTATTTACTCATCTCCTATCAAATGAATATGAATTGATGATGCAAGTTAATGAGGGTTGGCAACCTCAAGGAGAGATCTTCACAAATTTTCTAGTTGAAGACACTTTTGTGCTAAATCAAGGAGCCTCTATTACATACAATACAAGGGTCCATAGGAAGTCTCTAAGAGGTTGTATCAACATTCCTATAGATGCATCCAATCCTCTTATAAGGAAATAAGATACAACTACAAGTATGATAGTTCCAAAGGCTTCTGTGATAGTTCTAACGGCTTTTACACCTCTAAAAAGTCAAAATATGGTAAGGTATGCTCCTATTCATCAAGTTTAATATAATTATATACCTAAAAACGAAAAATAAAAAGTAGGTATGGATTCTTTAAGCATTTTATATTCTTTGAAGAATACTAAAACATCCATTTCTCATTGGGATGTTCTTTACATGCCTGGTCAAAAGGAACTCCTACATAAATAGTTATCTACTATCCCTACTAGTGTCTCACCCTTGAATCAAATTCATGGCCATGTTGATATTAAAAAATATTCCTAGTACCATTTTTAAATCATCCACTATGTTTAAGAAACCTCCACTATTTTACCTCACCTTCATTGTAGGTGATAAATTGGTTCATAATTGCATAGTTGATAGTGGAGCCTCTACCTCTATCATGCCCAAATTTGTAGATAATAAATTGGTCTTGAAACATTAAGTGCATAAAAAAGGAGTGATCTAAATATATGGTACACCTTCTAAGACCATAGTACTAATAATAAACTTGAAGGTTTTCTTGCATGATTGTCCTAGTTTTCCTATCTTCCAAGATTTAATTATTGTTGACCTCTCAACCCACTTTGCAATCTACCTATCAAGGGACTTCACAACTAAGATAGGTGTCTACCTCTTAGATGATTGGTATTTACTGTATTTTAGGATAATTTTTTGGACCAAGATGACAATTATAACTTAGCCTCTTAAAATATTTCATATTGAGCCTTACATTAAAATGAGTTCAAACTTGAATTGTGTTGTTCATGAGAAGGAGGATCCTGATGTAGATGGGGGAGCTTCTAAACTTGAAGGAATTTATGATTTGTTCATAGATGAGTATGGTGTAGATAAATATAGACATGATCCTTATGCATACTTTGAACAAACTAACCTTGGGACTTACATTGTGCATGAGAGTATCCATTTGAAGGAATTGAGTTAAGTGTCAAACATTATCATGCTATTGAGTGAAACTATATGATTCATGAGTATGATGATCATAGTTTGACGACTATAATTCAGAACCATAGTGGTAAGAATGATGTTTTAATTCCTGATATTGATGAATATGCTTTGGATGATGATAGTCATGAAGAAGAAAAGGATGATTTATGGCTAAGATTTGAGGCCATATGTCAAGAGTTTAACAATACTGGTAATAACCCTTATCCTCCCAATAAATGTATGTTTGATGTGTTTTTTGATGAAACTAGTGAGCATGATCTTAGGTGTTATATAAATTATGAAAGTAAAGGTCATGTGATTAAGGAATATGAACATCAATATGCTATTCAAAATCCTAGAGTTTTAGAGATACCTAATGAGGTTAGGGTAGAAGTTGTTGTGCCTAAACTATAGTTAGGAGATCCATCTAGTATTGAACCATGTTTAGAGGGGTTAGATTATAAAGAAGAATAACTTGATACTCCCAAGCATAAAGTATATCCTGTGCAAGAATACATAAAGGTTAAGACAATTGTCATCATTCTTATTTTGTAGTATGAGTAATGCATATCAAATATGGTAATGATCAAGAGGATTGCAGCTCCAACCAAGGCTCTTAGAGAGCAAGAAATATCATTTATGAGGGTCATAGATAGTTCACTTGTAGAACTAAGAATATTCAAAGGTGATAGGCTTATTGATCACCTATATATGAAAGTGATTGGTGATGAGCATGCTCCTCATGATAGGTTGCCTTCATGGAATGATAAAAATGCTAAGGAACCATTTTTGACCCTAGTTGAGGTATTATTAGATGTTTCACCTTTAGGGGTTAGTATTTTAAATATTAGTTTAGTTGTGTATTTCCTTTATTGCATGAATTATGTTCCATAAGTGCTCTTAAGCACATGTGTGTTTTGATTAGTTCCTTGATTTGTTTTTTATTCCTATTATTTTCTTGTGTTTTCCGTGTTGTTCAAGGTATTTTATGTGTCAAACCTACTATACATGTGACTCCATAGCCCAATGGAAAGGATTAGGAAACTAGTCATGGCATAGCAATCATACCACCCCTGAGAAATTACCAAAGATGTTAACCATTCTTTTCCCTTAGGCCAAAAATCAGTCAACCCCTATAGTCAAGATATTGTATAGGGGATTTTAATAATGTCATAGGGTATGTTGTAGCTTTTTTGATGTCATTTCCTAGGACATTTAGTTTAGTCATAGTCTATCTTGGTCCTTGTGTCATTTGGTGTGTCATATATGCAAATGGTAGGTCTCTATGGTGATCAATGCAGTTAGAGCATGGATCAGGTTAATAATGGATGAGATGATAAAGAGTGTTTTAAAGACCCAATGGGATGTTAAGAGTGCTTGGAATGACTTAGGAAGATTATGGTATTCATCTATTTCTTCACCATGCTCATCTAGACATCTTAGGTCTATTGGTATAAAGTCTAAGTAGGCACTTTGATGACATCATAATTACGACATGTCAATGAGTCAGGGAAAATTGGTCATTTAGGTCTATTCATATTAGTCCCAAGAACATACATGCCAAGTTACAGGTCATCCACTTAAGAAAAATTGAATATATGAAGATCCAAATTTGTCTTCTCATTCAAAATCTACTAAGTTTCCATACTTAGCCAATTTCCAAGGAGCTCAAATAAAGCCAAGTGAGCATATTAACAAGGCCATATCTTGCACATGTGGTAATTAAAGGAGAAAATGATCATAAGTATTTGTTCATATTGGTCCATATTTTATATGTGATAAGTTTGAGGTCATCCTTGAAATACAAAATAAGTTATGCATGTTCAAATTTGGCTCCTCAGTCATATTTCTCTAAGTTTCCCATACTTATCGAAATGAACTAGATCATTGTCAAGACATCATGCAGGAATGAATGGACCAATTAAATTGAGAATTTTATAAACACAATTATAAATATCTTAGGACTAGTAGATTAAATGGTTTCATCTATTTTAGTCTCAAGAACATCTCATAAAAATTTGGTGCCTCCATGACATTTTCACTTCAAGATCTAAGCCTTTGAAGTTGAACCTACAACACAAGACATTCGTGCTAATGTCAAGTTTTAGATAGATTACAGGAAATCCATTTGAGATTGAATTTAATGGTATGTGTTACATCAATTATCATCATGTGAATATAATTTTATGGGAGTGAGGACATCAATTTTAAGATCATGAACTAGCGATTGGATTTCAAATAGTGGGCCCCAACTAATCTAACGATCCACATTCGATCACACATTTAAATATAATAGAAAGTGGAGGTTAATGGGGTCAATGAATCTCAAGATAAAATTCATGCATGAAAAGTGTCAACAACACATTCAACTCATAGGGGATCAAGGGTTGATACTTGTTGATACATATCAAAATCAATGGAGTAAAATGAGTCAATATGTCAATGAGCCAAGTTGTATTTCGATGGCCAATTAGAACAAAGGTGAGCCCAGGGTTTTTGATTAAGGTTTAAAAGACATTTTTGACCAATGGAAACAAGGTTTTGAAGGGTCATGCTGATGCCATCAAAGCTTATTAAAACACCATGGAGTGGTCAAAGTGATGCAGTTAGGTATAATGAATATAAAGGACCATCGTTGGAGCTTAGTATGGATGACTCATTCAAAATTTTTTAAGGCTGACATAGTCATTTAATTAACTATGTTCACCATTATTATAAGGACTTATACATAGTCTATTTTAACCTAACAAGAAAACCAATAATCTGAGTTTGGTTTTCCATTTATAGTAGATCCATAAGCATGGACACTAGTTCAAGCATGACCTAATTAGAACAAGAGTTGGAATTTTGATGGATGCTATGAAGGAATACAGTAGGTGCCAATGGTTTTATCTCCAAGACCAACTGCATGAAAAATACCTGTTCTCTCCACTATACATATCATGACAAACCAGTTTGGAGCAGTTAGCACTAGGACAAGTTTCTAACAGATGGATTTGATTGTTCTAACTATATTGATGCCAGAACTCAGCTTGAAACCACTTGATCCTATCATTGCAACCATCAGGGAGAATCATTTAAAGAGCAATGTAACCATGAAACCATTTGAAGTAGCTCAAATCAATCAAGAAGATTGAATGATCATATTTGTAGAAGAAGTTGTAGCCATAGTTCAAATGAGTTTGAACTAATTTGATTCCCTTTTGGGGCTTCTTATTTCCCACTTCTCTCTGTCAAATGCTATAAGTAGCTACCATTTTGACCCTTGTAAATGGTACCACACCATGTATGGAAAACCCCTACTGGATTGATGTTATATTTTGCCTTTGAACATTAATACAAGTCTATTTTTTAAGTTTTGAATAATTATCTAAGTCTGCAAGTGATGTATGGTGATGAGAAGTGATAATTATCTATCCTTCCTTCCCTTATCCTTTCATGTTTAAGCAATATTTCTTAGTCTAATAGATCATATAGAATAAATTATAGCATATAATTTTTTTTCAAGTGTATAATTATTCTTGGAGTGTGCAATCTACCCTCTAGTTCATTTTCCTTGCGTTGCTACTCACATCTCACCTCTATATTGAAATACTCATGTTAGAACCCATTAAATCTTAGAGACCAATCCATATGTTTTGTTTCATCATGGTAGATATATGATGGTCATGTGGAAGACATTCTTGGTACATCACCTCCTTTAGAGTAGGTTCAATTATGCATTTATATAACTCTTTTCCTCATAAGTAGTAGTTTAAGTGATAAATAATACATGATATATTTAGGGAGATAGCCACTAAATCTAGAGGCTCATTTCCAATATAAGTACACCCATATAACTAGAAATGTTCCCATGTTTCCAAAATTTGGAAGAGGCATGAATAAGCCCTTCTAGGGTGCAAGATTTGGTGACAAAAGTGATATATTACGATAGCAAAATTTGATTTTGGATGTCATTTGGATTAAAAGGCTGCCAACTTGAATCTTACATCAAGTTATTTTGAGGAACAATAGCTTTTGAATTGGAAGGCACATTAGGATCAAGGGTTGCATATGGCTTAGTTTGGATTTTGGCTCCTTGTTTTTGATAAGATTGCCTATTGTCCTTGAAACCTTGATAAAGAGGTCTTTGGTTATTAAAGGACTAATAAGTATTATGATTTTTATATTGATAAGGTCTACCTTGGTACTACCAGCTCTTGAGTTGAACAATCTCATTTCCAAAATCTTGTAACATGATTTTCAGATCACCAATCTCATTAGCTTGATTAGGAGGGGATACAAATTAGAATTTTGGGGATGGAATAGGGGCTATAGATGTAATCTAGGGAACTTGAGGAGGAGGAACAGGTTGAAATTCTAGGAATATGGGCATTAGAGACTTGGATAAATTTTACCATCTTATATTAAGCTATTTTATGCTCATATCTCAATTTTATAGGCATTTTCCAAGGTATTAGCACCCATAGACTGTATCATAAAATTTATATTAGAATTGAGGGCCTTTAGGTAGTACAAAAATTAATAATCTAGAGCTGGTCTACCCAATATAGGGATCAGATTCCATATCTTTTGGAATCTAAGGTTAAAATCAAACATGAACTTATGGGGGTACCTTCATATGGCTATCAGTTGTTTAACCAAAGATAGATGATTAGACCTATCTTTAAATTTCCTAAATAAGGCTACACGTAACTCATCCCAAGTAGCAATGGAAGTTAAAGGAATATTTATATACCATTACAATGATTTTCCCTTGAATTAAGTAATAAGCAATTTGATAGCCACATTATCTTGACTAACATGATAAATAGAACATAGATTGGCAACATCTTGCATATGATTAATAGTATTAGTTTTATCCCATTCCCCTAAGAAGAAATGAATACTCTTAAGGGGTATTATCACCAATCCCAAAACTAGGAGTAACCAAAATACATAATAGGTCTTCTCAACCCAAACTAGGAGTAACCAAAGTGGAAAATCCCTAATCTTCCCATATGTTGTTAATAATGAAACAAATGAAACAAATTTTATCACCTTCTAAACCATTGGTGTATCCTAATAATACCACTAAATGGTATGATCCTAATAAATGTTTTTAGTTTCATGTTGATGTAGGTCATTTCAATGAAATCTATCATAGGCTTATAAAATTTTCCATCTCGTTTATGCTAGGCAATTCATTCAATCATGATGCCATGATTAAAATTCATCATTATGATTTTTTTAATGTTTCTAAAAAGAAACAAGCTTCCAAATCTTATTCCTCTAAAAATCCCAAACATTTCTCTACATTTAACCCTAAACAATAAAACAAGGATATATGTGTGATTGAATCCAATTATGATCAATACCATACCAATTCCCAATATGTGATAAGGCTAAGGTTAATTATTGATGCAAACTAGCCCACAAAGATCCCGTTACCAAACCAAAGAAACCATCGCTAGAAGAATAACTTATTAAAGATACTAATATCACTAATTTTCCTTTAAAAAATAATGAATAACCTCTTCCTCAATCCAAACATACAACTAATTCTCTTCCTACTAAACTTATTGTACCTTCTAAGCTTTGTGTTGGTTCTTCATCTTCCAAAACTCTATAGAACTTCTTAGAAGAACTCAACTCTATGCCTTAAAAATTTCCTTTGATGGAGTTAGTTTTCAATTCTCCCTATCATCATAAATTCATAATGTAGCAACTACAAAAAATTAAAGAACCATCTTCCTTAAAAGAGGACCAACCTTTTCATGAGCCTCAACTAAAAGAAGTTCATACTATTGAAACTATTTATCCTTACTAAAAACCTTCCATAGAGTTCCTTGAAGAAGACATGATCAATGATGAAATTATCTTTCAATATGATGATCCACCTATCTTTATAAAAATATCCATTAATACCACTATCATTCATAAAGTATTAGCAAACAAAGGGTTAGAAATTAATGTGACATATATTGGGCTCATTCAACAACTCATATATAACAAAGATCATCTCAATAAAAATCATTTAACATGTCATGGATTTGATAAGACCAATCAAAATCCACTTATTTGTACTTGTATCCATCTTCCTATTGGACCTAAAACCATACATACTAAGTTTATGGTTCTTGACATACCATTATCCTATAGTATAATCCTAGGATGCCCATGGAATCATCGTATGAGGGATATTACCTCTTCCATCAACCAATGTATCAATTTTATTCATAATGGCAAAATTTATAAGCATGAGGCTGATCCTAACCAATGGAGTATTCATTTTTCCAATCCTAAATATTAGTATTGGATTCCCACTAATCCATAAATTAATAGTTCACCTTTACCTAAATTCATCTATATGAATCCATATTTTCAAGTCACTCTTATTGGTTCTAACAATGATGAGCCAAATTATTTATAAAACATATGCAATATTACCAAGATACCTCCTTACATTTTGGAGTGGATTTCTACTTCCTTGTTAACTCATGATCGTGCCATCCTTCTTATCAATGAGATCACTAATTTTAATCCTCCATGTAATGCACATGAAACATATTATATTGAAGATAATTTCACTTGTAATGATTATAGAGTGGCCAAGTTATTTCAAGATCCTTTAACCATGTCATCATGTAAATTTAGTGATTTAGTCATATCCCCTTAAAAATTTACTTTAGAGACACAAGCATGTACTATCTCTCCCACCTATGATGATAACTACATTATGGCCCAAGATCAATCCAAAGACTTGGATGTTCAATACTATAAAAAAAACTTGGCTAAAATACATGATTTTAACTATAATTTTCTTACCATTTCCATGGATTGAGTTATAACTTGAAGGTCATGTACCTCCAGTTAATTCTCCACTTCTTGATATTAATTGGGTAGTTAAAAAAATATCATCAAAAATTTGGAACTTCTAAAACCTTTTATACCTCCTATCACACTAGTTACCCTTCTAGATCCTTTACCCATTAACAATTCCAAAGATACACTTATTTTCAAACCAACTGAATCTAATCAACCTTCTTCCATAATTATACCTACTCTAAAGATCACTCTTGATGATAAGGCAATAAATGTATGTTAGATACATTTTAAATATGACATCCATGGTAAAAAAATCATAGATCATGAAGTAGGTGTGGAATATTATAGACTTCTACCTACAGTACCTAGTGATAAAGCTATCCTTGAATTTCTCTATAATTGAGAACCTTAACTTCCTCAAAAACATCACAAAATTGGGAATTTTAAGTGAGAGGCCCCTTGTTTCAATAACTTCATTTCTATCATTGATCGTAAAACAAATCCTATTTCCTCTCTTCTCAATGTGTTCATCCTATTTTTGACACCCCTCTTTTTTCTTTCCCAAAACAAGTAATTTGAAATTATTCTATCATATCAATGACATTATCATAACATCTAAAAATTCTAGTTGGGGGTTTTAGTTCATTCTATCATTTGAATATGCATTTTATGTTTAAATTTTTATTATGACTTTATATTTGGTGAAATTATTACTTTGCATTACAAACTGGTTTTGAAAGCATTTCATAGATTCAATGAAATTTTTTGTATATCCATATTAGCAGAATTCATTCTTCATAAGTATCAGTTAATGATAAAATTTAGAATCTTATGGGATAAATAGGTTCATCAAGTAACATTTGAGATTAAATTTTGAATGTGAATGTGTTTAGTTGGTTTCACTTGATCATTGTTGAATGGATGATATTTGCAAGACTATAATTTAAAATAACTATTGATAAATCTAATGGTTTATTCAAAGAAACATCTATAATTGTTATTTATTTTTTAAATTTAAATATTTCTAAGTGTCTCTAAATAAACCTCAAATACTTTGACATAAGTATTATTTCATCATGACATAAATATTTGAACAAAAAAGAAGTATTTAATTATTATAAGGGTTAGATGTTCATTACATTGATGGTGGTTATTTTGAGTTGATTTACTTAAGTGGCTATTTTGTATTGACTAATGTGGCTATTTTTATAAATGTTAAGGTGGTGGAATGTTTACTTGAGTTTGTTTGAATCTGTGTTTGAAGTGTGGTTAAGTGGTCTTTAAATGACAAGTTATGTGTTTTTAATGTGTTTAGGGTTTGGCATATATTTTGGGATATATTTTGTTCCCCCTTAATATTTTTAATTTAAATCTTGTATTGTGCATTAAATCAATTTTTTTTAGGTGGTTGATTAGTGGAAACTTTGGTCATGACTAATATTGTCAAAATTCCTAAAAATCTTGGCAAAGCTAGAGATAAGTACCGACAAATTATCATCTAAGTTTAAAATGTATATATTTTAGTAATTATATCTTTAAATAATAAAATAATTAAATTTAATTATATTAGTTATCATGATTTGACAAGCTCACTATGGAAGTGAAGCTTTGAAGCTGAGGAGAAAAAGTTGAAAGTTTGTCAGATAATCTGTAGGTGAGTTATGGATTTCATTTCATTATCATGAGAAGAATAAAGTATAAGATATTATGGAAGATTATATAGAATTGGTTGTGATATTTATGAGTTTAAAATATTATTTTTAATGTTTTAAAGGTTTTTAAAGAATGTACAGATAAATTTAAGTTGGTTTTGCATGCAAGTGTTTATTTTTCTTTAATGAAGAATAATACAGATCTTATTGTACATTATTTTTAAAAATATTAATTAAATAAGGTGTTTTAACATGTAAATAATGTATAAATTGCATCTAAAATGGTAATAAGGTTAGTTTTAAGGCTTATACTTGCATGAGAAACCTAGTGTCAAGGCACAAGCTTGGTAGCTTGTTCAGATGAGCAAGATGAGACTTGTGTAAAGAAGGTTGGCTGCATGTGATCTTAGTATGATGTCATTTTACATGTGTATGAATTTTTTATATCAGTAAAATAGGTTCCCAAGTGTATTCAAAGTTCAAAAATATAACTTGTATTTTAAGGCTTAGTGTGTAAAGAGACCTAGTGAGGTCTAATGCAGGGTCAAGTTGGGTTTTCAAGGTGATATAGAACATGTGATCATGGTAGGAGGTTTTAAATTTTTTAAGGGTTTTTATGAATTAAAAGGTCATGGATTGAAGGATAAATCAATAAAACACGTTTTTAGGTCTCTTGTGTATGCAAAATGAGGAGATGAGAGCTCAAGAAGGATATTTTGATGATCATTAGCACATGTAAACTTTGCATGGTTTCCTGAGTCTTTTGGGAGAGATGTAAAAGGGTCATAATAATCATTTAAAATAATTATAAGGTGGTTTTAAGGACAAATATATATGAACAAATTCTAAGAAGGTAAACTCATCTAAAACCCTCTTAAAACCCTCACAATGTCTTGATGATAAATATTTTACTAGAAATGGCCCATAATGGATTGGTAAGGCAAATCTGATGTTTGGATCATGTATAAAACTCCTAAAATAATATATAGGTGGTATTGGTTTGGTATAATATTTAACTAAACCTATATAAAATTGATTTTTTGTAAATAATTTGATATAACAAGAAGGGTTGACTAGGTCAACGCATGCAAGTGGATGGATATTGAAGGTCAAGACTTGTTATTGATGTCCATGTTGTTAGTAAGGAAATTTATATACTATGGATGGATTTTTAAGGTTAATAATTGTTATTAATGTCCATGGTGATATTTGGGAAATTTATAGCCTCTATTTCAACTAATTTTCTCACCCAAGTTAGCCTATCAATAAATTGGCAAAGAGTGAAAATAGTGAGAAAAACTAGTCAAAGTGAGAAAGAGATTAAGGATTAGTTTTAGAGGAATAGGGAAGATATAGTTAATTTAGGTAATTTTTTAAGACCTATTACTCATTTTAATGTTTTTCATATGATTTTACATTAATTTTAAATGGTGAAAATAGTGCTCTCAAAATGGCTTATTTGAGTGGAGATGGACAATGACAGAGTAAGTTTCAGAGTTTGATCTATATGTTCCATATATGTCATTATAAATATGTAAATTTATGTTTTAATTTTTTATAAGGATAATAAAAATTATTTTTAAGTTCAAGGAAGTGTCCCTATAGGTGTTAAGAGTCACAATCACCATGACTGGTTCTTAAGCTAGAATGCTTGTCTTAGATGTGCTAGATGAAGTGACGGGTTTGAGATTCCATGAAAATATTAATTGTATATAATGAAAATTTTTATGTTATTTGATAAATAATTTAAATATTAATACTTTTTATAATATGGAGAGATAGGTTAATAATTTGAGATGTGAAAGCCAAAATGGCCTATCTAAATGAGTGTGCACTGTGTAAGAGAGACTTGAGAAATTTGTCTGTAAGACCAATAGTTGACATTATAACTTGATATTTATATATTTTATGTTGATATATAAATATTATATAAAATATTAATTTTCATTATAAGTGTTTAAAATTACATTACAAGTTTTGAAGACAAACTTCTACATGACTATGTTTTTGGAGCTATAGGCAGTTCTGAGTGATCATATTACAAAAATGTGTTTGAGGTGTTTTTATAATAATTGAAGGATATATTGATTATTATGATGTTATATAATTCTATTAGGTTAATATTAATGTGTTTTTATTCATGATAATTATATATGTAGATGTTTGTGATCAAATATCGTTAACTGTACTTTGGTAGTGTTCGCACATTCTAAGTGGTCATGTTTATCAGCTTATGGCAGAAGAAATGTTGGTGGATGCTTGTTGAATCTTGGAATATGTTTCATGAAAAAATGTGTTTACATTAGAGTAATTCCAAGGTTTTCTACTTGGTTAGCTAGCATGGTATAATGAATGTGTTTCTTGGTTTAGGTCTGCACCTCAACCTAAGTTCTAAAACCTGTAAGGTCTATTGAAGAATGGTAAGAAATGTAGAAGCATGTACGCTAGTATAATGTTCTATGAGATTTTACAAGATATTTTAAATATGTTCATAAATATTGAGGTTGCAATAATCTTGTTTTAACCTTGAAAATAATATGGTATGAAGAAATATGTATCATCACAAATACGTTTATAAGTGAAGGATGAGTTGATCATGAAGCAAGAGGAGTTGAGTTGAGTCTATAAATCTATCATAGATGAGAAATATATTATTCATAATCCTAATTATATTGATGAGATCTATTTGAGCTCTGTTTGAGCTTTCATAAGGTATAAAGGTATGAGAATGTATCCTTGTTTTTTCATGTATATTTATGATATAATAGTTTTGGGAATATTGGGGTTTTATTTCTAATTTAGTTAAAGTGTCTGAGTAGTAAAATTAGTAAATAAATATGTAATTATCAAGCTATTTATTTTTGAAATTTTATTTCAATTAAAACTTTTCCAAAAATATTAATAAAGGGAAGAAAACAAGACTTAGTTAAAAACTAGTTGATTTGATAGAGATGGAAGACAGAATTCATGATGCAGGACTGGGAAACTATTGCAAACTAAGATCTAAACTTCATTTTATGATTTAATAGGAGTTTTATAACTAGATAAAAGTGGCATCAGAACTATATATCAACTCTATCACTATTGTCTTGAGGATATGAACTTTTTGGGTTTTGTTCGACAACTCTATGTGACCCTATCTTTGATGTTTTGGTAGCTAAAAGTCTATAAAGATCCTTGTAGAGAATATTTTATCTTAAAACCCTACCTTTAATTTTGATTTGACCAATTTTGAATAAGAGGGGGGTTATTTCATGTAAGATTCACTAGATGTGGATCCATACCCTTTATGTGGGCATGTTGCCTACATACCAATACTCTAAAGATGGATCAAACCATATTTAGTTCTCACACTTGATATGCTTTGTGAAATTGAGTGTATTTCCAAATTATAAACTATATGTGTTTGAGATGGCTAAAGATTAGTTCAAGGATTTGAATTTGATTGAAAGTGTATAGGCTAGATGTATGTAGAGAATAGGGAAGATTACTTGAATAGTCTTGCTTGTATTCTTGCTTTCTTAGTGAATATTTTGCCAACCCTTTACAAATGATCTTTGAATGAGATTTTATAAGGATATATTTGTCATGGGTTGAATATGATTACATTAGGCTGATAAGGAGAAAGATAGGAAACTATAGTAAATTGATCATTAGGAATATAAATAAGCTTGGATAACAGTGTTAAAAGTGGACATGAGTGGCACCAACACTATAGTCCAAGTATGGCACTATTATCCTAGGCTTACATGATTTATGGGGATGGATTGGTCATGAAAAAAAGATCTTGGCTCAGCTGGGATCAAGTTTGTAAGGCTATGGATGATTGGAAATTAGTGAAAAGATGCCTATGAGGGTCATGAGAGCAAACAAGATGGACTTAAAGGTTCGGTGTCATTAGCCATGCTCAAGTTACCATTTTTTGTGTTTTATATGATTAAATTTGCACCCATTTTATTCTAGTAATATAGAAAAGTGAAATAATAAGATAAAGGAAAAAGAGAAAGCATACCTAAACTTACCTATAAGGGTGAAGCTCATGATGTTGTTATGATGTTGGGTGTGCATTAAGAGAACATGTTGTGTAGTGTGAATCTACAAGAAAAAAACAAAGAGTAGATCAATTCTTAATAGATACACTATATCTAAAATAAGAATGTATAAAGATAGGTAAGAGAGAAAGGAATGAACACACCTCACTGGGTATGCAAAAAAATAAAAAACCTATTATGATGCTAGGTGATTTTGACTAATGCTAGATGATATTATATGAAGAGTAATATCATGAATGGAGTTGAGTGCTCAATTCCATGGAAAGTGGCTAAATAATGTAAAGGATATCCCTTTGGCTCTATTGCCACCTACTAATGAAGCTAGGTGGTCATACATGTGCTAATCAATGTCTAAATTATGTGTCTAATCACTTTAAATAGGTGGCTCAAGAAAAAAAAAGGCTAGATAGAACTTTGGCTTCATCATTGTCCAATGAAGTGAATCTATGAACTGATACTGGTATAAAATGTATGTCATATGAGATGGTTCCTAAAGCCTATGAATTTTTTGTAATCTTACAATATTAGCATGGATAGCTAAATGTATGATAGAAACTAAGCCATGCTTGGCCACTCTAAAAGATGGAGATTATGCTTGTATGAAAGAAACTCTAAAACTAAGAATTATGCTTATATGGAAGCCACTTGAGAACTTGAGAACTCAAGAATGTGGAGGTTAGGATTATATGAAATCCACTCTGAAATGATACCAACCACCTACATATGGAATAAGGGATGCAACTACTAAGAATGCTTGGGTAATGTTGAACATGAATATAAAAGAAAACAAATGTGTCATGCACATTTCCCCTAATCATTGGTGTCTAGAACATGGATTTTGACCTAGAAGTTTTACCAGCTATCATATCTAAAACTTGAAGTGAGAGCCAATCATGCCATGCATGATGCCCCCTATATCTAGATTTTTGAGCAAAAATATATTGAAAACTACTATTCTAAAGTGGTTTAATAGTGTAAAAATATAGTTGAGCCTACTTTTCTACCTACTTCTAGAAAATTTGGTTTTTATACTATTTAGATAGGAGATCAAAAAATGGATAGTAGCGACATCGACAATATATTCTAGTCTCAACACTATTGTCCTAAGGTATATATGATGACTATTCTAAAATATTCACCACCTACCTTGTTTGTTCTGACTAGTTTGATGTCTGGTTATTATTTTGAGTGTTCTGAGACTAAATTTTTGGACCAGTAGGAGCTTTGACCTCTATAAAAAAGACCTATTTATTTTCCCCTCTTATAAGGGTAGGAATGTATACCTTGAAATGACTTCCCTTAGAATAAATATCCCTAAAAGTGTGTTATGCTACAAATATACATGATATAGCAATGATAATCAATAATATATCTCAAGATATAACATGGTTTGTATTGAGAGATTGTTAGATCAATAGGGGTATGCCTAGATAGATATAACAATGTAATAGCATGTGCACTATACTGAACTAGAACTAAAAGTGTTAGTTGTTAGTTCTTAGTTATCAATGTTTGTGGAGGGATGGAGCATGATGTCCATCGTAGAATTCAATAAAGCAAGATAATGCATGATTTCAATCATGGAATTCCAAATAATTGAAAAATAATTAGGATGAAAGTACACAAAACAAGATGCATACAAGAGTGGCCAAGGGCCCAACCAAACAAAGACATAGGCACATATCACTCAGACTAGAAGGAAGCATACAATGCATGTTCAAATACCACATATACATAAGATTAGAAACAAGCAAAGGTTGGCATGAGAGCCATAATCACATAGAATATTACAAGAAAAAGACATTGGCAAATGTCATAAGGCACATACATGAATAGAATCAAAGGACATTGGATAATATCCTAAGGCACACTCAGAAGACAAGAAGGAAATGGAAATGAAATCACATCAAGATATACTAAGAAAGAAGATAAAACATTTAAAGATTGGAAACTACAATCACATCTAACTAGTCAAAGTAAGAGTGAAAGTATGAAAGACATGTTAGTACAAGACTATGTAATGCTAAGAATTACACAAGTGTTAAATACTAGTGAAATGTTGATAGAGTAATCTATGTAAGCTAGTAAATAATGTACATCATCATGATAATTTACAGTGTGTGGTGTAAGAATGACATAATCTAGATGGTGTAGTCATGTATAAGATGCCCCCAGTGGGTATGTATCTCAATGTGTGTCTCAAATTTAGAAGTAAGATGCCCCCTCAATGGGTAGAGTGAAGCAATAAGTAGCTGAAAGTCACTACACACACTCAAAGAAGATCAAGTGAAGCATGGTAATGTAAATATATCAACAAACAATATCATATAACAACAAATGTAAGTCTAATCATAATATTATTGTTGTAAAGCATGGATGATGCATACGATCAAAATGTTTTTGGTGTCTTAACATATTTGAATGTTTTTGGATTTTTAAATGTTATATTGTTCTTTATTTTTAGAATATTTGAACTATGCACAATCAATCATAGAAATACTAAATTCAATCAAGTAAAGGAAACTATGTACATGCAAGGCTGAGGAGAGATGATATTAACTAATGAGTCTCATGTGAGACTCCCTATTATGGTTTCCTATTTCAAGGAGTGGAATCATGCATGATTATGAAGCATGATGAAAATGTTGAGATTATGGCTCTAAAAGCTAGATATGCTATAGATGCTCTGAAATCTCTGAATCAAAAATCAACTGTGGGGTACCTATATAACTTTGAGAAGTAGATGCAATTATAGGGCTCTTAGGGACCCATCTAGAAGTAGGATAAGTTCTTTAAATATGTGCTCTATGTGTAGATGAATGAGATCTCAATGAGACTACCTTAGTTATGAAAATGGTATCTAGAAGCTATCTAGAATATTAAATCTATGAAGGTATATGAACCCTCTATACTGGCAATGGATGCCTCAATTGTGTTAGAATCTATACTGAAGGAAGAACTAAAACTAGTGGAGAAACTGAAACTGGTGATTGAATAAAAACTGGTGTTTGAACTAAAATTGGTGACTAGAAAATAGATGGTTTTGAAGTGGGGAGTGGTAACTCTTATGGAAATCCACAAATTGTAACAACATGATTAGTTTGAATGAATTTCATGCATCTATGAACTATAAAAGGTACTTCTTAAAGGTTTTAAATCCATGGTCAACCAATCAACATATTGAAAACTCCTACATTGGGAACAGTAGTGAATGGTGTGGCCACAGGTGTTGGAACAACCTGTAGAGGAAGTACAATCTCACCCTATGAAATCTATATGTACCCATTAAATCCACTAATAAATATGTCTATTAGGGTAATACCCTACTCTAAATATCCTAAATGTTGTAGTAATGTCAAAGTACACATGTTTACATTGGATCCATTATCTATGAGAACATTATAAATAAGATGAATATGAATATAAGCTCTGATAAATAGTGCATGATAATTCGAATCATCCTTGATGATCTCCTACTCTAAGAATGAAATAGAAGGTCTAGCTATAAAATTGGACTTGTATACACCAATCATGTTTCTTAAAGGATGCAACTCAACTCAAGGTGCCCTTTATGTATCTGGTAGGGGATGTGCATGATATGCATGGTTAACATCTGATGTATCCCCTCTCTCTTGTTTGGAATTCCATGAAAAAGGATTGAAGAAGATTTCCAATGCTTTATCATGTGTTTGTTTTGCCTAGGAGGCTCAACTAAAGTACTAAGACCAATATGATTGTTATCTATCAAATCTTATATCTTATGTCTCAAAATGATGCATCTATTTATTTTATGGCTTAGTTTCCTATGAAACTTGAAAAATGCATGCTGATCATATCCCCATGGAAGAGGTTTTGCTGGGTCAAATGTTTGAATAGGAGGGAGATATATGATATTACATTCCAAAAGCTATTGTAAAACTCTAACTAGAAAAAACTAGTATATTGATAAATGTACACCAAAGAGGTGATAATAAAACCACATGTTGAGAGGGATCTAAAGCCATATTAACTATCAATTAATTCTCATTCTTGTTATCATTGACCTTGACTTTGTATGGGAATTTGTTGTTACTCTTGTTGGTTGTTTCTAAGATACTTATGTAATTGAGTTTTCCCATAGAAATTAACTTGACTTCTCTTTCCTTTAGTGTGTGACATAATTTAGTGAAGGAAGAGAATATTTTGAACATAATTGATTCATGAAAAGATGGTAAGAGACTCTATTTGAAGAGATATGGTAACTCTTGATCAGCCATGGGGCTAGTCATCTTAGCCAAGATAGTCTTATATCAAATAACATAATTTGTGAGATGTTCATTTGAACTTTGTTTCTCTTGTGAAACTTGGGAATATGAAACTTTGTCTCTAATGTTAATGCTAAAATGAGATAAAAACATGTTGACTAAAGGATTGAATGCACTAACTGACTAATTTGATAACTTATAAGACCATTGTAAAGCATAATTCTTTAGGCTCCATGGAAAGATATTGGTAAGTAGCCAGTTACTTGGTACATAGTCTAGGAATGCTACACGAAAATATCTCAAATGTGTCTTTGGATCACCCTTGTCATCATAAATATTAAGATTGGTTTGAACAAAACCTTGTGGTAAGGGTGTAGAATCAATGTGACATGCCAATGGTGTATGCAATAAAGAAAAATAATCAAGAGATTGTGCAGGTCTAGAGGCACCTTGCTCAAGATGTAGCACCTTGGATTGAAGAGATATTATCTCTTGAACAAGGGATGCCACATTAAGAGACAAAGATGTACTAGCTATAGCTAGTGGCATAGAAGAAGGTTAGGCTACTATACGGGGTTGTTGAGACATAGTTTCCTTTATAGTGTCATTTACAATTGGTTGATTTGTGGGAATGGAAGACTAAAGTTTCTTAGACTTTTTAATTTCCATGATAGATTACAAGATAAGAGTATGATCTCAAGGCTATTCCTTGATTCTTTCTCTAAAACTTTGTAGAACCAAATATTTGTTGAGGAAAACTTCATTATGAATAATAGGTAAAAGTGGACCAGTAGTCTAATGTGATGGAGCATGAACATCGGTGTGTACATCATCATTGCTATTTTCATACTACTCATTATCAAAGTTATCTTCATTGAAATTAGTGTAATTTGGATGTGTAGAATTTATAACAAGGACCTATGTTAGTTGTTTATCCATGGTATACGATTGGGTTGAAGGAATCTAGGTGAATTTAGGAGGATTACCACTAAGTCTTGCACTTCATCTCAAAATAAGATATGCAAGGAGCTTAGGGGGAACATAGAAAACAACTTGTATAATGGTAGAAAATATTAAATAGATATAATTGAAACAAGGAACATGAATATGCATAAAAATGATACAAAACTTAAAAACATATAAGGTGATACCTCAAACAAAAAATATGAGCTAGTACATGTAAATAGGATTTTGACAGTGATATTTTTGAAAAATACTATGAAATTTTGAAAATGAAATTGGATATCTGATTTAAATATGTAACTAAAAATTTAGAAAATTATTGGAAAATGCTTGATTGAATAGGATCTAATATGTATATCTAGGTTTTGATATTTTTTTTTTAAATTACTATGGAATTTCCAATTTTGAAGTTAATTTTTTATTTTAATATGCTATTGAAAATTCAAAAAATTGTTGGAAAATTACTAGGACCTAGTATGGGCAACTAGGGGTTGAAAGAAAATTATTTTAAAATTTACTACAAAATTTTAAAATTTATTTATTTTTAATTAATTTTCAAGTAAAAATTTATAAATTTATAGGAAAAATTAGTGGGAATTTTACCTTAGGGTTTCTAGAGTTTTTGTGTGCAAATGAAGTAAGTCAGATTCATTAATTGATTTAACAATTTTAAAAATATTAGGTTATTATTCTTAATTTAGTTAAAGGGTCTGAGTAGTAAAATGAGTAAATAAATATGCAATTATCAAGCTACTGATTTATGAAATTTGATTACAATTTGAAATTTTTAAAAAATAGTAATAAAGGGAAGAAAACAAGACTTAGCTCAAAATTGGTTGATTTGACTGAGATGGAGGCTAGAATTCACTGTACAAGACAAGGACATTATCAAAAACTAAGATCTAAAATTCATTTTGTGATTAGATAGGAGCAATAAAACTAGACAAAAGTGGCACTAGCACTATAGTCCACCTTTGTCACTATTATCCTAAAGATTTTAGTTTTTTGAGTTTTGTTTGGTAGGTCTGTGTGACCCTGTCTCTGAAGTTTTAGAAATTGGAAGTATATAAAGTTCCATTTAGAGAAGATTTTCTCTTCAAACCCTATCTTCCATTGTGTTTTGACCAATTTTGAACAAGAGTGGGGGAGGGGGGGTTAGTTTGTGTAAGATTCACTAGACATAGATCTAGAGCCCTTGTGTGGGCATGCTACCTACATACCAATACTCTATAATTAAATTACTTATATGTTCACACAAATTCACATAGAATAAACATATATGAAAGATCACACAACAATAATTTATAGAAAATTAGAATATTGAATATTATAACAAAGTCACTTCAAGATGGAAACCTCCACAACAATGCAATAAGATTAGAATACTTGATATACAATCATTAAAGACTAACCACTACCTCTTATATATAGTCTACTTAGCCATGGTCATTCCATAGGATGACCTATCTAAGAACATATATAAATGTAACAAGCATATAAAAGAGGTATGTAAGCCATAAGTTGGTCACACATATCCTTAAACACACCAATGGTTAAGGGCATAACATGCCCCTCCCATTCAAAACAACATTATTCTCATTGTTAAGGAAACTATGGATGTTGTTGCACAAATGCTTCATCCTCCCAAGTGGCATATTTACATGGTATATTCTTGCATTTGATCAGGTACTCTGTAATCACTCTAGACTGCAACTACTTAGTGCGTATGTGAAGGATCACCTCAGGATCAAGAAAAACTCTACCTTCCTCATCCAATTATGGTAACTCTATTTGAATGGCAACTCTATGTCTAATGACATTCTTCAATCATAATACATGAAATAATTGATGTATGTGAGTGGATGAAGGAGAATCTAACTTGTAATCCACACTACCAATTTTCTACAAGATCTGATAAGGTCCATAATCCTTAGGGAACAACTTGTTATCCTTCTTTTTTTGCTTCAATGACATTTGATTATATGGTTTCAAGAAAAAAAAAACCTAATCACCATTGTAAAAGTGCCTCTCCCTTCTGTGTTGATCTTTCTATTGTTTCATGTGTTTCTAAGCCATAGCTAAATTTTCATGCAAACTTGCAAGGACCTTTAGTTGATGGTGAATATGTTCTTCAACTATATGAACCTTAGGATGGACATTAAAGGTTGAAATGATGGATGGATGGTGGTATCCATATAGTGCCACAAAAGGAGACATTTTGGAAGAACTATGAATAGAAGTATTATACCACCATTCATCAAGTGGCAACCAATGAACCCATTTATCCTTTTTATTAGAAATAAAACAATGGAGATATCCTTCTAGACATTTGTTGACTACCTCATTTTTTCATTATTTTGAGGATGATAAGATGAACTATGAGCCAACTAGGTGCCCAAACATGAAAATAACTTAGTCTAAAAATTATGAGTGAAAATGGGATCTCTATCACTAACAATGATCTTAGGGGTCTCATGCAATTTTTGAACTATACTTTGAAAAGCAAAATTTATTATACTATCAAAAGATGGTTGTGATAAAGAACAAAAATGAGCATATTTACTGAGATGATCCACAACAACCATGATAACATTCTTACCATTATATCTTGGTAACCCTATAATGAAATCCATAGATACTTCTTCCCAATACTAGCTAGGGATGGATAAAGGCTATAAAAGACCTAGGGTTTTGATGGTTTTTCCTTTGTTTTGTTGATAGATCATACATTCAACCACATATTTTTGGACATCCCCCTTGAGTCCTTCTAAAAAAAAATCTTGCTTGATTGTGTGATAGGTTTTCAAAAATCCTAAATGACCCCCAAGTGGAGTTGCATGAAGTTTTTGAAGGATTTTTTGTTTAAGAAGAGAATTATTAAAAAGGTATAATCTATCTTTACATTATAATGCATTACCCTTCCATGCAAATTTTTCAAATCCACCTAAACCTTGTTGAATATTTTGAATCAAATCATGGGTAGCATTATCATGTTCTCATTTTGATCATGCTTTTTCTAGCCAATCTACCTACAAAATGGTTATGGCACATTACAATGCCTCAACTAATTCATCTTTTTTGGATAGTGTGTCTATTGCCACATTATCCTTGTCTTCTTTGTAGACTATCTCAAAGTCATAGCCTAATATCTTAGTTTCCCATTTATGTTTTTCTTCAGATGATAACCATTGTTCTAAAAATTATTTAAGACTATCATGATCAATATTTACCTTAAAGTTATGACCCATCAAATAAGGTCTCCATTATTTGACTGCATGCAAAATGGTCATCATTTCCTTCTCATATATGGGTTTGTGTTGATTTTCACCCTTTAGTTGATGAATTTCAAATGAAAGTGGTATTCCTTATTACATGAGTACATCACCCATACCATACCTAGATGCATCACATTCAACCATAAAAGTCTTGAAAAAATCAAGAGTGGTGAATACTGGAGTGTTGCTTATAGCCAATTTCAATTGTTCAAATGCCCTGATAGTTATATCAGTCCATTAAAAGGAGTCTTTCTTCAAAAAAGAGGTGAGTGGGGCTACAATGTTTTTATAATTTTTGATAAACCTATGATAATAACTAGTTAGCCCTAAAAATCCCCATAGTTACTTGAGTGTCTTAAGAATTGGCCAGTCCACCATTGCTTGGATTCTTTTAAGATCCACTTTCACTCTTTTATGAGAAACTAGATGACCCAAATATTCAACCTCACAAGCCCCAAAAGTACATTTGAAAATTTTGGCATACAACTAATGTTGTTATAACATTGAGAGTAACTATTGCACATATTGCAAATGGTCTTCCCAATTTCTACTATAAATGAGGATATCATCAAAAAATACCAAAAAACATTTCCTCAAAAATTGCCTAAAAATAGTATTAAAATTTTTCTAAAAAGTAGATGGTGCATTTGTTAGACCAAAATTCACAACGAAAAACTCATAATGGCCATCATGATTTTTGAAAGCTATTTTGGGTATGTCTTCATCATGGATCTAGTTTTGATGATACCTAGAATACAGATCTAACTTGGTAAAATAAAAAGCATCATTTAATTCATCTAGAAAATCATCACTGATAGGAATAAGAAACTTATCTTTGATAGTGTACTTATTGAGTTCTCTATATTTAGGGCATATCCTCCAAGTGTCATATTTATTTCTCACCATGACAACTAGAGAATAATATTCACTTTGGATATGGTGAATGATTTTTGTAGCCAAAATCTCTTGTACCATCTTTTTAATTTCAATTTTATAGGCATAGGGATACCTGTATGGCCTAATGTTGGGTGGTGTACTACCAAGAATAAGTTTGATAGCATAATCATGCATACAACTAGGTGGAAATCCTTTTGGAATGTCACTAAAAACAATTGAATGGGTATCAATCACTTATTGTAGATCCAGAGGTAGAGATGGCTGAGTTGGTTGTAATTCTATGGAAAATAAACAAGCTACAAATTCTTTAGCACCCTTATGGAGAATATTTGTTATTTTATGGGAGCTAAGAAGTTATGGAGATTTAGACTTTAATCACCTTAGCTCAAATGTCCTTTCTTCATAATGAAAGTGCATGAATAATTCTTAGAAATTCATCTCAATAGTGCCCAAAGTGGTGATCCACTATACTCCCATAACATTATCAGCTCCACCTATGTGAATAGAAAACATAAGAGAATCCAAAAAGTAGTCTCCAATGACCAGTTTAATACTATGGCATTTTCTTGAATAACTGACAATACCACCATCTGCAATCATAACCTAAAATTCTGGATCTAGATAAATAAAACAATTAAAACAAGCAACCAACTTATTAATGATGAAGTTGTGTGTGCTCCTAAAATCAATCAAGATAGTGACCTTCTATTTATTAAGGAAACCCATCACCTTAACAGTTTGGGGAGAACTAATACCTGAAAGGGAATGATAATAAATAGTAGGTTGGGAGTCTTTAGATTCCTCTTCGAGACCTTCTTCATCCTTACCATTTACATTGTCATCATCTTCATCCTCATTGGCACCTTAAATGTAAAATATCTTCTTTTCAACACAACGATGGTCTTTGCTCCATTTTTTGTCACAACCATAACACAACCCTTTGAATTTGTTCTCCTCAATTTGTCATTGTGTCAATCTAGTGGGTTAATGAAATGATGGTTCTAGAAAGGTGTGATCATGACTAGTAGTGAAAGTTTTCATTTTGACCATCTCTTTTTCTTCTACCATGCATCCCCTAAGAATAGCTTTTGATATAGAAGTTGGGTTAAACATTTAAACCTAGAATTAGATGGTATATTTGAGGCCACCCAAAAAAATATCAGTCAAATTTACTTCAGTGATGTCTTCCACCCATAAGGAGAGATTTTAATACTGATGAATATAATACTTTATAGTTCTTATTTGCCACAATTTGGATAATTGGCTGAAATAGTTCATAGAGAAATTATTCTGATAATGAGTCAAAAACTCATCCAAAAAAATAGACCATGTAATAGGAGCACAATTCTTTTTATTTTGAGCACACAACTAGTGATACCAAATGAGCTACTCAAGTTCCAAATATAGAGATGCCATTATCACCTTCTAAGAACTAGGAGTTTGATGGAGCTCAAATAAATTCTCAATTTGGGTAATCCAAGTGAGAAGATCCTTACCATCAAAGTTATGCATGTCCACTTTTGGCAACATTAGTTTCACACCAGCATGGGTGTTATTGGCATTGAAAGGAATATTTGAATGCTGAAGTGGAGGGTTGTTGGGCTCAAATTGAGATGCAAGGGAAGCCAATTGCATAGTGATATGATGTAATTCAGTGTAAACACTATTAGTCTCTCCATGCATCCCTAAGACAACATCTTAAACTACAACCAAGTCATCATGCCTCACCAAGTTCTTTATATTAGCTTGAAGCTGAGAAATCACTAGATCTAAAGTTTCAAACTCCATTGTCTTCAATAAAAGGAGTCTTAAGAGTTTTTTTCCCCCTTTTTCTTTTCTAAGTCGAAGGAATCACCATAAACAAACCCTAGGAGGGTTTTTAACATAAAAATATTATACTAGGAGATGTTACCATTGTGATCACCTCACAAAGATGAATCTAATGATTGCCTTTACACATTAGGGAAAAAAATTTGGCACAAAAAAGTGTACTGATAGAATATACCATTACAATCATCTCATTGAGATGAATCCAATGACTGTAATTATGAAAAGAGAAAATTTTTTCTAGACTTTTTAAAATATTTTATTTCAAAAAAGTATTTTGAGAAATACTACATTGATAGAAAAAATTAATTCTTTTTGGATTACAAGTTATGCTTTTTCACTCTTTTGCTCCTCGAAGCCACACCTTGCCAGATCTAAAAAAAATGCCATAGGAAAATTTCCCAAATCAAAGCTTTGATACCACTTGTAAAGAAATTACTTAGATGTTCACACAAATTCACATAGAATAAATAGATATGAAATATCACACATCAATAATTGATAGTAAAGTAGAATACTGGATAGTATAACAAAGCCACTTTGAGGGGGAAACCTCCACAAAAATACAATAAGAGTATAATACTTGATATATGATGATTAAATACTAACCACTACCTCCTATATATAGTCTACCTAGCCATGGTTATTCCATAGGCTAACACATCTTAGAACATAGAGAAATGTAAAAAGCATATAAAAGAGGTATGTAAGCCATAAGTTAACCACACATATCCCTAGACACACCAATGGTTAAGGGCATAACATACTCTAAAGAGGGATCAAGCCATATTTAGTTCTCCCACTTGATGTGATTTTTGTATTTGAGTGTATGAATATGTCAAATGATAAAATGGATATGCTTGAGATGGATAGGAAGCAGTGTAAGGATTTGAATTTATTTTAAAGTGCATAGGCTAGCTATATACAGAGAATACGAAAGATTGCTTGAATAGTCTTGCTTGTATTCTAGCTTACTTAGTAATATTTTTCCAACCCTTTCTAAATTATCTTTGAATGGGATTTTATAGGGATCTATTGGTCATGGGTTGAATGTGCTCACATTAGGCTGACAAGGAAAAGGATAGGGAACTATAAAAATTAACTATTGGCACCAAAAATGAGCTTGGATAATAGTGTTGAAAGTAGATAAGAGTGGCACCAATGTTATAGTATAAGTGTGACACTATTGTCCTAGTCTTATGGGACTTGAGGAGATGGATTGGTCATGAAAAGAGGGTCCTAGATTAGCTAGGATCAAGTTTGGAAGGATACAGATAATTGGGAATCAATGAAAATATGATTATGAGGGTCATGAGAGAAAAAAAGAGAAAGTTTGTTAAGAACATATTTTTTGAGATGACTAGATCCATAGGAGGAGTTATGAGAAGTCATATAAGTTATAGATTGGTTTGTAAGACCAATAAGGATATGAAGATCTAAGAAGATTACTATAACTTATGGGCATAGTCAATGATAAACAAGGTCATAGTTGAAGCATGATGACATGTTAAAAGTTCCATAATAGTGATCTTAAAATGATCAATATTCTAAGTTTTGTAAAAGAGGTCTCATTTTTGAGCTAGTATGTTGATCATTAGTGGAATCTCATATATGAATGAGGATGTCTTCAATAAAGGTATGTTGTTATCATAAGAGATATGCTTGTTTAGTTTGATATGATCTAGGTGAATCATGAAGTTAGGGAGAGATAGTTCAAGACTCTTGAGTAAGTATACAAGAGTTGAAGATTGGTCTATAAGACCAATGCCATTGAAGGTAGAAAGTGGTGATCATATGTTTCATGAGTTAGAGTTGATTCTAAGAGTAATATTTCAAGTTGGTTGAGACCTAAAAGAGAGAAGCAAAGTTATGAATATCATCATTCCTTTAGCATGACATGAATCTATTTAGAATCTCAAAAATAATAAAATTTATTTGTTATTATTAACAAGATATTGACTTTATGTTTCCAAGAAGGTGCCTTAAAGTGGATTGAGCCATGATGGCTTGCGATGCCTGAAGAGAAGTTGCTGATGTCATGAGGAATATATGGAGTTGTTCATACCTATCTAAGATGATATTGTTGACCCAAGAAGTTAGTATTGATCAAGAAGGAGTGGATCATTTTTAAATAGGTCTCTATGGGACCTAGTGTTGGTATAATGTCTAATGAAGCATGTATTTATGGTGAAGCATGATGATAGGGGGAGATTATGAGCAATTGGTAGTCTAATTTAAATTGAGGTGTATATGATCTTTGAGAGTTAATGAGTCCAAGGATCAGATAAAGAGATGAATGGACTCAAGTAAGATCAATAATAGATGATGAGTTACAAGTAAGGTTTATGGAGTCATGATATTAATGTGTAAAGATGATGAGAAATAGGTCAAATTGAGAGACAATAGTTCAAACATTATAAGGTAAGAATTTGATTAGTTTTATCTATTAGCTTTGTTTGAGTTGGAGTGAAAATACAAGGTGGTAGTTGAAGAGACCCTTTTTCATTAATGTTAAATGGGGAGATATATCATATTGATGGAGAAGTTATCTAGATCATTTCATTTATGAGGTTACCATCAAAGTGGTTTACCATCAATGACAAAGGGGGATATTGTTACAAGTTATCATTGATGTCATATGTTTGTGTATGGTCATTGATGTAAAAATAATAATGAGGTATTGTGATACATTTTAATTTCTTGTGATTCATAGTGAGGAATGATAAAATGAGTGATTATAGGTACTTAATGAAGGATGATGCCATGAAGTGATTAGAAGGCTTGAGCATGGGATATCTTGTCTAGTGCAAGAAGGAGACTGGTGGTTCTAGGAGATTAATGAATAGAGTAATAAGAGGATATTTGAGGACATTTGAACATGAATATTAGGAATATAATCATCTAGATATGTTTCAAAATGTGACTATAAAGGTAAGACCTACAAGTCTAATATGCAAATAAACTAGTCTTAGACTCTACCTTATATAACTAGGGATCCTAAGATGTTAACAATACCTATTAAGGATGAATATTAGTGGTAAATAATATGATAAGGTGTTTTAACATGTTAATAAGGTGTAAAGTTCATCTATAGCGGAAGTAAGGTCAGTTTTGAGGCTTAGTCCTTGCTTGAGAATCCTAGTGTGAAGGCACAAGCTTGGTAGCTTGCTGGGATGAGCAGTATGAGAGTTGTGTGAATAAGGTAAAATTAATGTGAGATATATATGATGTAATTTTACATGTGTATTAATTATTTATAATATTAAAAAAATTTCCTAAGTGTGTTCAAATGTCAAAAATACAATTGGTAGTTTAAGACCTAGTGTGCAAAGAGACCTAGTGAGGTCTAATGAGGGGTCAAGTTCGGTTTTCAAGGTGATAGAGAACATGTGAGAATGGTATGAGGTTTTAAAATTTTTATCAAGGTTTTTTTACCATGTCTAAGGCCATGGATTGAAGGCAAAATAAAGAACACATGTTTTGAGGTCTCATGTGCATGTAGAATGAAGAAATGAGAGCTCGAGAAGGATCATTTGATGCTCATTGGCATGTGTAATATTTTCATGGTGTACTTATAATTTTTATATAGATGTAAAAGGGTATAAATAATGTTTTATAAACATTGAGATGTGGTTTTTAGGATAAAACTATATGAACAAATGCTAAGAAGGTAAATTGGTCTAAAACCCTCTCAAAACCCTCATAGTGACCTGATTGGAGAAATATTGCTAGAAATGTCTTAGAATGGATTGGTAAGGCAATTTTTATTTTTTTATCATGTAGAGGACTCCTATATGAATGTCCAAGTGGTAGTGGTTTATCATAATAGTGAATGAAACCTATAAAAAAATGTTTGTTTGTAAAGAATTTGATATAACAAGAAGGGTTGACTAGGTCAATGCATGCAAGTGGATGAATGTTGAAGTTAAATAAATTTTTTTTAATGTAAATGGTGTTATTTTAGCAATTTTTATCTTATGTGTTAGCTAATTTTCTCACACAAGTTGACCTAATGTTAAACTAGCAAAGAGTGAAAATAGTGAGAAAAACCAGTCAAAGTGAGAAAGAGATTAGGGAAGGATCTAGTTGATTTACATAATTTTTAAATACATATTAATAATTTTAATGTTTTTTATATTATTTTAAGTTTATTTAAAATGGTGAAAATAGTGCCACAAGATGGATTGTCTGAGTGGAGATGGATAGTGAAAGAGTAAGCTTTAGAGTTTGATCTACATGTTCCATATATGTCATTAGACCTATATAAATTTGTGTTTTAATTTTATATAAGGTAATATGAGGATAATAAAAATTATTTTGAATTTCAAGTAAGTGTTCCCATAGGTGTTAAGATCCGTGATCACCATGAATGGTTCATAAGCCAAAATGGTTATTCTAGATGTGTTAGATGAAGTGAAGGGTTTGAGACTCCATGACAAGAGTCATTATATATAATAAAAATTTTGATGTTTTTTGAGACATAATTAACCTATATCTATGTGTATTGAGAGACCATCATAACTACATTATAGGATTTTTTTAGGTGTATGACAGAGAGAGGAACTTAGATAGAGAAGAAAGAGAGATAAAGAAGAGATCACAATCTATTATTTGAGAAATAAGTTGTTGTAAAGGTGATCAAGATTTTATTATCTAGGTGGGTGCTTATTCAAGAAAAGAGTTGGTGTTAGGTTGTGGAGCTAAAATCTTCAACTATGCAGACGAAGAAAAAGATAGGTTGCTGAAGATCCAAAAGCACCAGCGTCGGCAGCATGACCGACGTCGATCAAGATGAAGCAGAAGGCAACTGGCGTCGGTAGGAAGTCGGCTAACGTCGGCAACACCAGGCAAGTAGGGACCGACATCGGTCACCTGTGTGTTCTAGAACTGTTCATTGCACGAACAGTTAGTTAAGTGGACTGAGTGTTTACATGTAAAGGCTATTTCGAGTCTTGAGCTGCGTGGATAATTATAGTAAACTAAGAGTCTAAGTTATTGTTTGAGTCTGGGATCTATTTATAGACCCATTGGCATGTATTGTAATTATGAGTTGATAAGGAAGGCAAGGAATATCCTTCCATTGTAAGATCATTGAGTTGCAGGTTGTTGCAAACTCATAGGAGATCTACATGTGTGAGTATAGTCTATTGAATTGCAGGTTGTAGGTTCATGGGAGATCTACTTGAAGTACTATAGAGTGCTTGGTGTACTGGTAGGGTTATTACTAACTGGTTGGAGAGGTGAACACCAATTCTGTGTGTGAGTTGTGTGTTGGGACCATTTTTGGTAGGAGAGTGTTTTTGAAGAAGAATTACTATACACTTGAGGTGTGGGAAGCCTCTGTAAGGTGGAAGAGTGTGGCGGCTCTTTATTTTATTCTTTTCTGTACAAGTGTTAATACAAGATAGTGTATTGTCTCTCATATTCTGTGCTATTTGAGAATTCTAGTTACTTGTGCTTCTGGTTATTTCCGCATGTTTAATTTCTTATATTTGGTAATCATATTGTGCTCTTTTTGAGGAGAAAGATCCTAACAAGTGGGATCAGAACAAGTGTGTTTGTTCTTGGATTCCCCGACAGTTGGATCTACCTTGAAATTCAGAGCTTGTAAAAGTTTCCTTGAAGTAGACTCATTGGTGTCAAGTCACTTAGGGGGTTGGAGCTTCCTTGTAAGTTAGAGATTGCTAAAAGACTAGTTGGGTTAGTGCCTAAATAATGAGGGTTTGGGGCTCCTTGTGGGGTTGGTGACTCACTAAATATTATTTTATTGATTATAGGATGGTAGTCCATGTGGTGTGATAGTGGTTTTATTCCCCATGAGTGTTTCCCACATATCTACTGTGTTCATGTGTTATGCTTCTACTTCATACTTGTTTGTATGGTTGATTGTACATTTCTATATCTCTATGTTAGCTTGAATGGATAATTAATGATGCATGGAATTAAGTGAATAGTTTGTATAGTGATTCACCCCCCTTAAAGTGGTTATGTTTCCAACATAAATCTATTTACTTCTTTCAAAGAGAACATTTGATTTATAAATTAATAATGGATTATTGTTGAGTATTTGACATATGTGTTATTATCCTAGATCATTTAAAAACCCCTTTACACATATTATAAATACCATTTGATAATTTAGACCAAAAACTATTAAATTGGTATGATTCTGCTTTAACCTTTGCTATAGGTGAATGGGATGATTCATTGATGTAAAAATTTTAATTGTCAACAATTTGGTGAATCCATTGGGAATTCTTTATAAATTTTGTTTTCTTTTTTGGTTTAAATTGCCCATGACCATTGGAGGTCCACACCTAGTTATCCAACCCTTAATTGATATTATTGAAGAATAGGTTGATATTGTATCTAGTTTGACTCATTTTGCTTGGTATAATAAGCTTTGTGATTTATTTCATATTATTGAAGCACTTAATGAAGAATTATAGGAAGCATAAATTATTAACATTCATGCAAGTCTTAAACATGAAAGTCAAATTCATATTCAAGAAAATAATCATAAAATTAGACTTGAAATAGAAGAAATCTTGGTCGCTAATCCTTAACCTAGAATTCATTTTCTTTTAGATTCCTTTCATCTTTAATATTTTATTGCTCCTAATGATAAATCCGATCAATTAATTAAAATATTTAAAAATTCAAATGGAAGAAGAATAAGAACAATAGTAGAGGGTTCAACATTTTATTATAAGTCTTCAAAATAATAAAGATTGAGATCATGTTACTGATGAAGATAATGATTCATATGAATACATTGATTAGGCCCTATTAAATCCTTGGATTCATGGAAATCAAATTAATATTGGTTATTATCTATTTAAGTTACCTTTGTTAAATGGACTTAACATTCTTAAGTTTTTAGAAATCCCTAGTGAGACATAGGAGGATCATTTAGATGATTTAAAATTAATTTATGATACCCTTGGTATTGTTAATGAAAAGTTTCTCTTAGAGTTTTCTCGTAGACTTTAGAAGCTAAAGAATACCAAGCATTTATTAGTATTCCATAAAATATTATCATCACTTGGAAATATATTGACGACTGGTTAGAGTTATGTTTTGGTAAGTATAAAAAATAATCTAGATCTAGTAAATGAACTAGTTAATATTTAAATTGATCTAGATGAAACTATTTATGGGTTCATAAGTAGATTTACTAGATTGCACTAGGAAATTTCACCTGATGTTAGGCCATCTAAGAAGTCATCAAGGTTATATTTTTTTAATGATTTACCTTTAAAATATAAAATGGCTATAGAAGATAAAGATGTCATGGATTAGAAACTATAACTTTATGCCTAGAGTATGAAAATAAAATGAAAAGAGTTGGTTTTAATGATATAACTATGATAGGAGTAAATTCAAACAATGTAAAAATTCTAGAATCCATTCATAACCTTTGAAATAAATTGGTCATTGTTAAGAGATAATTAAATGATAAACCATCTTCATTAGGTAAGTCATCATTCCCTTAGAAGAATAAAATTGAAGAAAAAGTTTTTTATTTTAATGTTTAAGAACTAGACCATGACTTGAATAAATGTGTAGTTGTTCAAAAATTTAAAAGATATATTCAAGGTAAGGAAAGCATCTCATTTGATTTGGCTGAAAATCTAAATATGTGTGGGATTGGTAAGTTTCCAGATGATACTAAAACCACAAATGATTATGTTGCTAATACTAGACAAAGAGATTGTTCTAATACAACAAATAATAATCAAAATATTGCTTAAAACCAAGATAAAGGTAGAAATATACAAAAGAATGCAATATAAAATAATGTTACAATAAATCCCAAACATTAAGATCCTTTATCAATGGGTTTTAACAATTCTCAATATCATCCTTTTAATCCTAAAAATTATATGCATATGCATCATCTAGATGTAGGGGTTTATAATATTATTGATGATTTATCATCTATTAAGGTAGGATTTTCATTATTAAAAGCTACTACTTTGTTAGGATAGTTAGAGAAAATTATTGAATCTATTAATAATCTAAATTATGAAAATATTCTAGGATTTCAAGAAGAAAGTAAAAATGATGAGCTTACATTCTAAGAACATTCTAGAATTTTAGGAAGAAAGTAAAAATGATGAGATTATTAAGTCTACTGTTTTTGCTCAAATTTATGACCCTCATATAGATTATATACTACTTTTTATATATATGTCAAAATTGATAAAAAATTCATACATAATTGCATTTTAGATACAAATGCATCAAAAAACACTATGCCCAAATTTATAACTAATCAATTAGGTATTTATTATGAAATAAATAATAGAAATCTAATTGGTTTTGGTTCACATCAAACAAAAATTTATGGTAAATTTATAGATTTTTTAATCAAAGTTGCACAAGATGAGAGAATTAGGTGTATGATTAATATTTATATTTTGGATATTCCTAGAACTTATACGATGCTTTTGGTTATAGATTGGTCTAAATCAATTGGTGCATTTATTGGAAAATATACCACTTGGGTTCTAATTGGAAATGAAATTGTCTTTATTCAAAGAGAAAATTAGTCTAGTAACTATATTGACTCAATGCCTCCTACTGTGGTTCATGTTGAGATAGGAATTGGTACATATGAGTTGATGACTCTTGATGAACCTGAATAGCAACAAAAAAATTTCTTTTTCAATCATGATTTATGAACTTTGTATTTTGATGGTGTTTGTTCATAGACTGATAGTGGCACATGAATTTGTCTTATTTCTCCCATATGTAGAATATAGCATTATTCTTATAAATTTTCTTTTGATACTAATAACAATATAATAGAGTTTGAATCTCTATGTCTTAGTTTGGAAAAGGATATAGAATTGAATGTTAAACACTTAGAAGTTTTTGGTGATTCTAAATAGTTATTAGATAAGTAAGGAAAATTTATAAGACAAACCAAATTCATCTTCATCACTATACTCAAAATGTTTGGTCCTTACTTGAACATTTTTAATCTTTTAATATCATGCACTTTCTCATAGAATTCAATTTATGTGCTAATAAATTTGTTGTTTTTGCTTCAAACCCTATAATAAGTGAAATAAAACCTATTGTAGAGTTTTATTTCTTAGAAATATTCAAATCTAAAATTCCTAACTTAGATTCAATTTAGCTTATTTTTAATTGTGATGAACATATTGATGCTTTTATCAAAGGACATTATTTTGATAACAATGATTATATTCTTAATTGTGGAGATTATTTATAATTCAATAATAGTAAGTTACACGTTGGTTTAGTGAGCTTAGAATCCATATTTACTTCAAATGATTAATCTAAGTTTTCATAGAGTGAAGAGCCTTCTAGAAGGATTATTGGAGAGACTATCTCAATAAATATTGGATCTGATGAAGAACCACAATTTGTTTATTTGGGAATACAATGTACTCCTAATGAGAAGGTTAAGTTTATTAAACTTTTTAAGGAATTTATTGATATTTTTACCTAGTATTATAAATATTTAAAGGGATATAATAAGAATTATGTAATACATGATATTTTTATTAAACCTGTTAGGTATAAAATATGTAGGATAAACCTTTTATTGGAAGACACCATCAGTAAAGAGATTGATAAAATGATTGGTGGTGGTGTCATTTTTCCTATAAAATATTTTGAATGGGTAGATAATTTATTACTTGTACATAAAATGAATTTAGGTATTAGAATTTGCATAGATTTTAAATATCTGGACAAGCCTAGTATAAAGGATGATTTTCCTCTTTCAAATATTGATGAAATTTTACACCATCTTGTAGGATCTAAAATGATGTCTTTACTTGATGGTTTTTAGGTTATAATCAAACATTTGTGAATCCAAATGATACACACGAGACAATATCCAAAACTCAAAGAGGAACTTTCACATTTAATAGGATGCCCTTTGGTCTTATGGATGTAGGTGTAACCTATCAACAAGCTATGTATGTAGCTTTTGATGATTTAATTGGTGTTGTTATGTAAGTCTATTTATATGATCTTACAGTCCATTCTAGAAAAATAAAGAAGCATTTAGATCATTTATGTAAAGTATATGAAAGATGTAGAAGATAGGTATTTTCCTTAATCTTAATAAATCTATTTTTGGTGACATTGATGGTAAGTTATTAGGGCATATTATTTCTAAGGATGAAATTTCAATTGACCCTAAACATGTTAAAGTAATAAAAGAGATGCTACCACCTAAAGATCAATCAGGTCTTAGGTCATTCTTTGGAAAAATAAATTTCATACTTAATTTTATATTAGAATTTACTAATAAATCAAATCCTTTACAAATTTTGCTTATGAAAAATTAGTCATATTAATGGGATGTAAGAGCTGATTCTACTTTTAATAGTGCAAAGAATGTTATTTTAAGTGCACCTATGCTTGCTAAGCCTAATTTTTCTAGGCCTTTATTCTTTATTTTAATGCTACAAATAAAGTAGTAGGTGTTGTGATTGCACCAGAGGATAAAAGTAATGATGAAAGACCTATTGGATATATGAGTCATGTCTTAAAATATGTAGAAACTAGGTATCCTTTTATTGAGAAATTTGTTTTATATTTAGTTTATTCTTTAATTAAATTTCATTATTTTTTAATGGGAAATAAATTTTTCATAAGATCTAATGTGCCCATTTTATCTTATTTTTTTAAAATAACCTACTATTCAATGAAGGTTAGGAAAGTGGATTTTAAGAATCCAGGAATTTGACCTTCAATTTGAAACATCCAAAACTATCAAAGGAAATGAATTATCAAATCATTTGGTTGAAAATAATTTTTCTAGTATTAATGTCTTAGTTTTATTTGTTGATGACTCTTTAAATGTTAAACCTCATTTTTATTCTATGAGAGTTACTATTTTTTCAAAAACTTTTATGTTTGGACTTGAAATGGAAGATTGGGATTGTTTAATTGCAGAAGATGATTGGTATCATGACCTTATATATTATTTTCAAAACTAGTCTTGTCCTAAAAATTTAGAAAAAATACAAAGAAGGTCATTAAGAGTGCAGGATGTTTACTTGGATTTTTTTTATTTTATTGAAATTGAGATGGTGTATTGCTTAGATCTCTAACTCATGATCAAACTTAGAAGGTTATTAGAGGATGTCACAAAGGTAGTTGTGATGGCCATTATGCTAAAAAAACTATAGCTTATAATATTTTATGTGCATGTTATTATTAGACTACATTATTTCAAGATGATTATAAGTTAGTACGTTCTTATATGCCTTGTTAATTATTTATTAGTAGGGACAAATTATCAATAATACTTCTAAATCCCATTATTCTATAAAAAGCATTTTCAAAATGGGGAACTGATTTTATATTTGATATTCATCTTCCTTCTTCTGTTGGTCATAGATATATTGTAGTAGCTACTAATTATTTTACAAAGTGGCTTAAAGCAAAGGTTTTAAAAAGTTTACTGACATCTAAAGTAATTATATTTCTTGAAGATCAGATCTTTTTTAGATTTGGTGTTCCTTATGAGATTGTATTAGATAATGTTACTAAATTTTCTTCTAATGAATACTTAGAATTTCTAAGAAGTTATTCTATTATTTCTAATCATTCCTCTAAGTATTACCCTTAAGGGAATGGATAAGATGAATCCATAAATAAAAATCTAATTTTTATCATGAAGAAAAGTCTATGAAAATAAATGAAATTGGTATCTTAAAATATTTGAGGCATTATAAACTAATAAAAGTATTGTCAAAACAACTACAAAATACTCTCATTTTATGTTGACTTATTGTATTGAGGATACACTTCTAATAGAATTACAAATATCATCTATCAATATAGTTTTCCAGTACTTATCAGAACATACAAATCTAATTGAACAAAGATTAAATGATTTAATAGCATTGGATTAAATCAAACTTACCACTTTGCAGAAGTTCGAAGAAGTTAAAGTTTTTTTTTTTTTTGAAAAAAGGGTTTCAAGTAAAATGTTTAAGGTTAGAGATATCATTTTTTATTGTGATAAATCTCATGAAGATCCAGATAAGCATCATAAATTTGATTTGCTTTGGTTATGACCTATAGAATTATTGTTGTACTTGGTAAAAATATTTTTAATTTACAAAATTTGGAAGGAAATTGGATGCATTATTCAATAAATGGCTATCATCTAAAACTATTTATTCAATAGTTATTTGTTTTCTTTTTATTATTTTTTGGTTTTGTGTGTTTTACTTGTTTGCTTTTGGTTTACATTTTTTTCTTGTTTGTTTTTTGTTCTTTGAATGAATTATTTTTGGTTATCTCAATGAAGTTCATCAAGAAGGAAAGTAGATGGAAACTACAATATATCTATAAGTCTTCAATAATGGTAAGATTATTTAAATGCCATGATTCAATTTTTTTTAATAAACAAACTTAAAAATGGTTATTAATGTGTTTAAATTTATTACTTGTTTTCAAAAATTGTGTTTAAGTATTTTGCAATTGATTGCTTATTCATCCTAAAATTCCCTTTCTGATTCTTCTTATTCTTCATAACATGCTAACTAAACACTTCATTCCTTCAAATTTCATAAATAAAATGGTTCACGTCTAACTATCTGAGAAATAATTAAGCTATGTCACACTCTCAGGTTTTTGTATTTAATAGGCAAATTTTATATTTTACTACCTTATTCTATTATTGAAATTAGCTAGCAAGGTCACTAGTGTTGAGCTTATTTTTTACACCCATCTTTTTTTCTTTCCCAAAACAAGTACATTGAAATGATTCGATCATATTGATGATATTATCGTAACATATAAAACTACCAATTGGTGGTCTTATTTCATTATGTCATTTGAATATGCATTTTATGTTTAAATGTTTATTATGACTTTGTATTTGGTGAATACAAAGTGGTTTCAAAATAATTTCATGAATTCAGTGAAAAATTTAGTATATCCATATTAGAGATTGGTTATATTATGATGGCATCACTGATTATTTTCAAAATCCTAAATATCCTATCCCTAATTGGATTATGGATAACTTTGGATATATAGGAAAATGACTCAGGCCATGAGAGAAAAGAATCTTGGAACCATTATCGATAGGTAAACCTAACATGAGTCAAGATATCGGATTTATACCACCTAAGATTGACCTCATGTATTTTGATAGTGATTTTTCTAAATCAACTAGCAATGAGACATTTAGAAGTGATGTAGCATCACATTATATTATTAATGATGAGCTTATTTACATGGATTTATTTGACTCAAACTCCATTATGACTATCACATCCCAATTTTCCCTTTGCCTTTGCTATCCCAAACTCATTGATTGGTATTAGTAAAATTATATCATACCCCTTGATGAATTCCAAAATGAGGAATTTATCAATGAGGAAATGAGCCTCTGAGATTGATTGCTAATTGGTAATCATAAACAAGGATTTGGCTTCTATTTGGACTCTTTTGCATACTTTGGAGAGTAGGAAAACTTTCTTGGTCATGAAAAATACAAAACATCAGTATCCTTAGGTGAAAACCTCTTTGAGACACTTGTTGATCAGGGAAATAGTAATGAAAAGACAATCCCTTGAGTGAAAACCTATTTTAGGAACTTTTTGATGCGGAAGTTTGCTCATCTATAAAGGATGCACAAGGTCCATCAAGTCATAGATCCATATCCAGTACCAACATCACATCAAAAGAATATAAAGACATTGAGCTACTCACTCTTGAATTTCTATAGATATTTACTAGTTGTACATTACCCGAGTCAGCAAACTAAAATTCATTTTATTACCCAAAGCTTTGGGGAGAATAAGTATAAGTTGAAGTTGAAGAAGAAGAAGATCAAGATAAAACACTACATACTAATGTAGAAGATAGTGATACACTCCTTGTATAAAAAACTACTAAAATAAACCTAGAAACTTATGACAATCCCAAAATTGTTTATCTTGGATCCTCTCTCATTGATGAAGAGCACAACCACATTCTTATCATTGTGATGGATTCCATCGATATATTTTCATGGGATTATTTTAGCATGATAGTCTTAGACCTTAATTTGGTTGTGCACCAACTTGTTACCCATTTAGATGATAATCCATTCAAATAGAAATAAAAAAATATGCATTCACTCTTCACTTTTTTGGTGAAAGCAAATATGTAGAAATTAGTAGTAGGCTTCATCAGACCACATGACTATTGTGAATGGATATAAAATAGTGTCCCAATCAATAAAAATCCACAAAGTATACATATTTGTATTAATTTTAGAGATATCAAGAAGGGGTACCCCAAAGATATTGTTCCTCTACCCAACATCAACATGATTATAAAATATACTATTGGGTACATGATGTTGTCTATCATAGATATATTCTAAGGATAGAATCAGATCATGATAGCTCAATAAGACACATAAAATTGCATTCACCACACCATGGAAATCATTTTATTATCAATTCATGTCATTTGGCTTGAAGAATGATAAGGCCACTTATCATAATGCTAGGACTGTCATCTTCTATGACATGATGCATGATATTGTTGAATAATATATTGATGACATCCTAGCTAAATCAAGAACACGTTTCAGACATCCTGATGTTCTAAAGAGAATATTTGAGATACTTCATGAGTATAAGATTAGTCTAAATCCTAAGAAGTGTGCCTTTGGAATCACTCTAGGAAAATTAATAGGATTAATTATATCACAAAGAGGGATTAAATTAGACCTTGCTAAGGTCAAAGGCATTATATAAATTCCTCCACCTTCCAATCTCAAATAGATCCATAGATTGCAAGGAAATATCCATTTTATTCATAGGTTCATTTCATAACTATAAGATAAGTACCACCCATTTACACACCTTTTTAAGAAAGGTATTAATTTTTAATTAGATGATTAATTTCAATTAAAATTTCTAAAGATCATAACATACTGAGTCAACTAGGTTATTTTGACACCACCAACACCTGGGCAACCATTACTTCTTTATATTTTAGTAACTGAATAACATTGGTGGCACTCTTAGCCCAACATGATGATTAGGGAATAGAACATGTAATTTATTATTTAAACTACACATTGATGGATTATGAGCATAATATTACACTTATTGAGAAAGCATGTTTATCAATGGTGTTCACCTCCTAAAATCTATGACACTATATGTTGAATAATATAATTATTGTTATTGCTAAAGTGGAACTCTTCAAAAACTTATTATCCAATGCAACTCGCATATGCCACATGGCCAAATGGGTCATGGTTTTAAGAAAATTTATTGTTTAGTACTAGAATAAAAAGGATATCAAGGTGTAGGTTATTGCATATCAACTTGTAGAATCCCCTATAATAGAAACTCAACCACTCATATTTGATTTTTGAGATGATTCTATTATGACAATAGAAAAATTAATGCATGAACCTAAGTGATGTAAATTATACTTTGATGGTTCTTCTACATCCCATTCCCAAGGTGTTTCACATACATTTTTTGTTATACCACATGGGGATCTAATTCCCAAGGTGTTTCACATTAATTATCATTATACTAATAATACGACCCAGTATGAATCACTTATTACAAGACTTGTCTTACAATTCAATTATATATCTATCATTTAATGGTATAATGGGATTCCCAATTGATTATAAATCAAATCATTGATCATTACTAGATTCATGATGACAAACTTGTACCCTACAAAGATATAATGGATAATCTCAAGACTCACTTCAAATCCCTACAATTTGAATAGGTACTATGGGCCAATAAGATATTTGTCAATGTAATGGCAATAATTAGGTCCATGATTCAAATTGATAGTAGTGCTAAAGAGTACCAGTTTCTCATTGAAAATCTTATCCATCTAGTTCATCTCTTACTATTTTTAGAAATGGTATGCACCATTTTTGGTCTCAATCCCCCACCTAAACTACCTTGGTTTCAAGACATTTATAATTATTTTGACGACCATGTTTTTTCACTTAACCTTTCCAATTATCATCAAAATATTTTCCTTCATTACATAACCCATTATACCTTCCTTGAAAACATGATTTATCATAAAGGCTATGATGGAGTGATAATTTGTTGTTTATCTTTGGAAGAATCTAAGTTAGCGTTTAAGGAGGTTCATGAAGGAATATGTTGGACCATACCAATGGTGTAGTCTTAGCCAAAAAGATATTAAGAATAGGTTATTATTGGCCCAAGATGGAAAAATATGCTTGTAATTATGTTAGGAGGTGTGTTACTTGCCAAAAACATGGTAATTTGACACACATAACATCCTTGCCACTATAGCCAATTACTATACCATGGTCATTTTCTACATGGGGTGTCGATCTCATCAGGAAAATAAACCCACCATCTTTTGATGGCCATAAATATATTCTCACTACTATCAAGCATTTTACTAAGTTGATCAAGGCCATTCCTCTCACTCAAATCACTAAAAATCATATCGACAAGTTCATTGATTATGATATCATCTCTTGATATGGTATCCTAGCCCGTATTATATCTAATAATGGTGGATCATTTGTAAACCGAGATGTTAGATCTCTTTATACAAAATTCAAAATCAAGCACAAGAAATCCACACCATATAATATGTAAGGAAATTGTCAAGCTGAGGCATTAAAAAAATCCATTTTTGAAATACTAAAGAAGATTGTCAATGGTGTTGGTTGTAATTATCACTTGTAAATTTTTCCTACCTATTTTAATTATCACACTAGTCGTCAAACTCACATAGGAGCCACTCTATACACCCTTTTTTATGACATAGAAGTTATTATATTTATTGAGATCATGTTGCCTTCATTATGAGTATCTTTGGAGCATATTGAAGATGATGAAGATTATAGAGTTTCTAGGTTGCAAGAATTAGAACTACTCAATGGTAAGCATTTGAATACCTTAGACAACTTACAAGCCTATAAGAACATATTGCATAGAATATATAACAAACACATCCTCCCTCGAGAGTTTGAAATTAGTGATTTAGTCTTGAAAGTGAATAAGAAAATCACTAATGTTGAATGAAAGAATAAGGGAAAGTTTCAACCCAATTAGTTTGGCCCATATATCATCATAGTAAATCGGCTACTTAATCAAGGTGGCAAAGAACTCCCAAAGCCCATGACCATTGTACATCTAAAGTAGTTCTATGCTTGACATGATTTTAAACCATTGTAGATCTGAAGTAATTCTATTTGAACTCTCTCACCATTTTATGAGAATTTTCTCTCTATTTTGTGATCAATCATTTGAACGCTCTCTCCATTTTATGAGTACATTTTTGCATTTTCCTCTACAACATCAATCATGATTTATTATCATCACTTTTATTCTATCCCATTTCCTAAGATAACTACATTTGGCTTGAAGTTCATTTTGGACCTTGCATCCATGGAACTATGTAGGTAACGTCTATTTTTTTGCATACATTTGGAGTCAGTCTGACCACCCCTTCCTTGTTTTTTTCCCCCCATTTCATTATGTGTTATTTCCATATCATCTAAAGACAAATTCATATCCATTATTCTTATCTTATTTTACTAGTCTCATTATTTATTAGACTAGGAGTCACCCTATCATAGAACATAGTGTTTCTATTACACTTACACGGACCATTGACCTTTTCCTTTTCTTGCACTAACATTGTGACTAACTCTTGTGTGTATTTATTTTATTTTTATATGTTTTATTATGATTTGCTTTCTCTATATTTATTTTGTTAGTATTTAATTGATTTTTCATTTATATTTTGTTGTTTTTGAGTTGCTATTTTATTTATTCTTTCGTTATTTGCTAATTTTTATTCTTGTATTATTTATTCATGGTGTTTTGTTGTATTAGTATATTTTGTTACTATTTTTTCTTGTCTTGAATTGTTTTGTTATTTTGATTTTAATAAATTCTATAACCACTATTAGTCTATTTTTTCAGTCAGGCTTGATTTATTTAGACTTGTATTTATCTTATTCTTTTGTTTTATTTTCCAATTACTTCTTTTTAATACACATGGATCTTATTATTAATATCTTACTTTCATGTTGTTTATTAAGTTCTTATTACTTTGATTTTATGCATTCTTGTTCCTACATAAATTATTATTGTTCATATCTTGATTTTAAGTAAGGTTACGTTTTTGTATTTGTTATTTTCTTGTTTTTTTTAAAAAGTAAATAGTTGTAAATTTGATATTGGTAATTTTTTTCATTATCCTTAGTTATAACTATTCACATTTATACCAACCAATTTCAACTAAAAAACAATGTTATTAAGTTACTCATACTTATGATGCATAATTTCATTTTGTTATATTAAACACCGAGTGATCCAAAGTCTAATAGTCAACGAAGCTCTGAAGATCATTTCAAAATACACCAAACCTACCACAAGACTCTATGAAATACATCCATTTATTGGCATACAATGTGAGTTTATTTGACTATTTATATGATTACTTTGGGACATGCATATCCTAAATTATATTATAGCATCTAGTGAAGGCACTATCCTACATATTTGTTACCTAAAATGATTTCAAAATTGAACATTAGCCCATATTTACTCTATTCTTATTTCCTCATTCCATTTTCTCCCATTTCTGGGAGAATTACTTTAGGCTTAGGTCCATCTAGCTTATGTAGGTGGCACTTGGATATATTATGTATCTTGGGTCAGCTCAAAAATTCTCATTCTTCCAATCATCTCTTTCATTACTTTGTGCATCCTCCTATGTCTGGTCTTTTGTGGGTTCTTCAGTCATTGAACCCTCACATATGCATTTATGCTCACTCATGTTTAATCTATGTATTAGGTTTTATTCTTGAGCTATGCTTTCCAATTTTTCCTACTAGGGCACAACATTTACACCCACAATTGATTTAATTAGCCCTACTAGGGTAAAATAAATTTATCAACTGATCAAATCTACTCTATTAGGGCACATTATTATATCATTTCACTCATTTACATAGAGAAATGCTCTCATTTTTATTCTAATTCCAAAATATATAGCTTTTACCCTCATTCTAAAAATTCAATGTGTGGAATTTATCTCAAGATCATTCATTCTCTAAGACAATAATTTTTAAGTATATTTGGGTATGTTAAAGTGTGTCACTTTTATTTTTTGGATTGAATCCTTACCACTTCTCCCTACCTTGGGGCCCATTATATTATATTGTATTTTTTATTTTTGGTAATAAATATGTACAAACATTAGTTCATACAAATGTACTCTCATCCATGGGTTAATTCACTCTTTCTCTCTTTTATGAGAGTCTAATCTTGCATTCCTTCTTGAGGGGCCATTATGAGTCATTTATTCAATCATTACCTTCCAACTACTTCTTAACAAACCTTTCATTATTTGAAAATACTTTGTTTCAACCGATGTATCACCATACCTTCTCAATTAAGGGCAAAATGTAAACATCTAATTCCTATCACTATTATTATGAAATTGTCAATCTAACCAATATTCTATGAAAACTCACAATGTAGGACAAATTCACTAAAATGCACTAAACGGTTCAAACCTGTCACGTATTGGTACCAATTTAGGCTAATGTATCCCTAAATGAGGCAACATATTTTAGGTGATTATTATCTTTTCTCAAATCAATTCAAGTCAAATTGTGACCACATCAAATAACACTCTAGACCATCAAGTTATTGGAATCTAGAAGCACACATCACTTACATGTGTTATTTTTCATCTATAATGATCTAACTAGGCTATTACTCCGTACGCAACTCACACCATCTTTTAATTATACTCCAATCAAAATTATGACTTAGTAAATTGACATTTTGACCAATTTGATTAAATAAACAACCAATTTCCAAAGAATTGTAAAAAAAAATAATTAAATACCACTTAATTAAATTAAACCTAATCAAGAGCTTAAGTGAAAAATCCATGCAAGTTATTGAAAATATACTAATTATAAATTCATTCCTTAAATCTGCATCACCCTATGACATCTCCAGTCAGATGGCATCCGTAAGCCATTAATGGAATAAATATAAAGATTAAGCCCTCCCATGCCTCATTAATTCCCCAGTCTTTAAAATATTAATGGGGATATTTATGGCTTGTCAATCCAAAATTTAATTCATGTATGGCCATACATCTTGATCTCAAGATGGATGGTTGTGGTTTATTCTGATCATTTCAAAACATTATACATAATAGGGTCAAGACTACAATTTTTAAGGTTCATTCATGAAAACGTATTAAGAAAAAATTACAATAGACAAGATCCACCCATTTTCACATATCATTCAAATTCATGACACTAAGTCATTGGTGCACTAGGAGATGATGGAGGAACATGCTACTCTTTATTGACAAAGACTTGGATCACCAAATATGGGGAAAATCATGATTCTTGGCCACTTTTGGAAATAGGAATGATCCTTGGAAGGTTTGATGGTATATGTAATTCTTAAATAGCTCCTATAATTCCTTAACAAAACCCCTTGATGGAGCAGGCTTAGCATGTTGGATCATTTATGCTTATTTTGGGTTTTTATCTACTAACACATAGACTAACTTAGTTTGTAATCGTACTCTACAAAAAAGGGGTTTAGTATAATTGAAATTTGAAAAAGATATTTCTTAGAAAAATATCTTAATTCTCAAATTTATGGAAAAATATAATTTGGACCTTACTTTGTAGATGTGGTAATCCTTGACCTATTTTATAGCTATCAGACTATTTATTGATTTTTTAAGTTTGAGATAAATTTTTTATCTCATGAATCCTTAAAATAAATTTGTCATTGTCATAATATATTATAAACACATTAAAATGAAGAAAAAATAGAGTTTCAATGTGAAATTTATGGATAGAGGGAACTTAGATCTTGTTTTGTAGCTGTGGCACTCTTTGGCCTATTTTGCAATTGTCAAATTCCCTCTTAATTTTTGAAGTTCGAGATGAAGTTTTTATACCATGAGTCCTTAAGATAACATATTCCTCATTAGAATATATTATAAATGCATATAATGAGAACCAAATTGTATTTTGGATATGAACATTATGAACAACTCAGAGCTTGGTCCCTACTTTGCAATTTTAATAGTCCATATCCTCTTTTGCAACTGTTAGAATCCCTCTTGATTTTTTAAGTTCTAGATGAATTTTTTTTACCATGAGTATTTAATATTAAATTTTCATCATCTTAATATATACCCAACACATCAAATGGAAGTAAAACTATACATTGAATATAAAAGTTATTTATAGAGGGAAATTGGACCCTACTTTGTAGTTGTGGGACTCTTTGACCTATTACACAACTATAAGACTTCCTCTTGAATTTTGAAGTTTGAGATGATGTTTTTATATGATTAGTACATGAGATAAGATATTTTACATCATAATAAAATCCTAATGCATATAATGGGAGACAACACGGAGTTCAAATGCTAATGTTATGGGAAAAGGGAACTTGGACCCTACTTCATAGTTGTGGGGTTATTTATCCCATTTTACAGCTACAAAACCCCCTGCCCTATTTTGTAGTTATGGGGATTCTTATCTTATTTTGTAGTTGTCAGAATACCTACCTTTTTTTATAACTTAAAATATCCCCCTTAATTTTTAAATCTCAAGATGATGTTCTTAAACTAAGTGTTTATAGTCAAAATTCATATCTTAGGTTTGGGTTCTACACCAGGACAAAAATTGGGAGCTTTTTAGGAAGAATGATTTTACAATATATTTCAAATTAATGTTGATTAATTCAAATAATTTCTTCATGAAAAAAGTTCCAAATCATATTGAACAAGCATAATATGAATTAAGTCTCATATCTCAATAAATTCCTAAAATAATAGATGTTAAGCTCGAATCCAATGATTGCCAAATTGATTGAGTACTAAATGTATTAAATGTTGGATATAATAAATGATGAACATGATGAACACTAATTATTCAAAATTAATTATTCATAATTTTACTTGTATATAATTCTATGAAATAAATTCTTAATGGATTCTCCAAATTTCTCCATAGGGATATGCAGTTTATATCTTTATTCTAATTTTTTCCATATACCACTTTAATATATACTTTATATAGTTTTTCCCTTCATATTTGATTGAAAATTATTAATCGATAACTTCAAGGTGGTGGTGTAGGTAGTCTTAAATGTGGATATTGTACATGAGATAGATTTGATGGAAAAGTTATGGGTGAAGGACATTTAGATGCTAGGAGGATAAAATCACTAGCAGTTTCTTATTGACTTGTTCATTGAGAAGAGGTAAGATACAATTGAGTGGTGTTATCAATCATGAAAGATATATCTTTGTTAGGATAGGATGGTTGCAACATGACTAAATCTTTATCCTTCAACTTCTTTCCAAACATAAGGGTCTCTTCACAAATTTTTCTTTGTTACATAGGTTTATTGGGATCTTCATCATCATGATCACTTCTAGTAGTGGATGATGGTTAAAATGTAATAATAGCACCACCTTTTCCCTATGTTCTTGGATTTATAATAGAGATTTACCTTAATGTTGTTTAAATATTTTATCTCTTGGATCCTCCTCTGGTGAATTCTACCAGCTTAGTATTGAGCCATCACATAAATCAATCCAACATGATCTTAGTTCCTACCTACAAATATAATATCTCTCTAAGATACCAATTAATAATTTGCAAAGGTGAAACCATGAATATATTTAAGATAGGTTGGATCAATTAGATCACTCCTATCATCAACCATGTGTTGGAACAATTAATGGTTAAGTGGCATACAAGTGCACTTAACACATTAAATTACATGGTAAAATAATAAAATATTTTATTATTTACAATATATGATTTTATTTTTATGTTAATAAATAATAAAATAGAAAATTATAATAATTATTGTTGTGTCTAGGGAGGGAGGTTGGACCCATTGGCTACAATGGTCCACCTCACACATAAACAAATTTTACATTGTGAAATTATATAACAAACCACCCTAAACATTCCAATACCCAATGTTTTCATTCAAATCTTATTCAAATAAATTAAACGTTCTGTGAAGACACTAGACTCTCATAATTTATTCCAAAATACTCTCCAAAGGAAACTTACTATGATTTGTCACAAAAAATTAAAATATAAAACTTGTAAATTAAGCTAGACCATCTTTATGAATCCTTTTAGAGAGCCATGTAAACGATAGTCTTAAAAATCACTAAAATCATTTGGAGAATTTTCTAAGGTCTAGATGTTTCACATTCCACTTATGTTGGAGTGTCGTTTATGGTATATGAGTTTAACAAGGATCACATAAGATTCAAGACACCTTACATCTCACATTTATTATAGGTTAATTTATAGTATATGATACAAACACAATGCCATATGCATATTTAAGAGGATATTATTGCCTTTTATAGTAAATTTGTTTTTTGTTCATAGACACTACACTAAAATGTAAATAGGTTGCATGTGACAAATCTAAATTATATATAATAATATAGAAATAAGAAAAAAATATACATTGCTTACCTCTATAGACTAAAACAAAGAGAATGAACTATTTAACTCCATAAATTGAAATAAAAAAATGAATTATCTCTCTCTCTCTCTCTCTCTCTCTCTCTCTCTCTCTCTCTCTCTCTCTCTCTCTCTCTCTCTCTCTCTCTCTGTGTGTGTGTGTGTGTGTGTGTGTGTGTGTGTGTGTGTGTGTGTGTGTGTGTGTGTGTGTGTGTGTTCACACACACACACACACACACACACACACACACACACACACACACACACACACACACACACACACACACACACACACACACACACATATGTATGTATGTATGTATATATGTGTGTGTGTACGTATACATATGTATGTATGTATATATGTGTATGTATGTATGTATATATGTGTGTGTGTGTGTGTGTGTGTGTGTGTGTGTGTGTGTGTGTGTGTGTGTGTGTGTGTGTGTGTGTGTGTGTGTGTGTACACACATATATACATACATACATACATACATACATACACATATATACATATACATACATACATATACATATACACACACACACAGATATATATATATATATATATATATATGTAATTAATACATACATACATACATACATATATATATATATATATATATGTATGTATGTATGTATGTATGTATGTATTAATTACATATACATACATACATACATACATACATACATATATATATATACATATATACATACATACATATATACATACATATATAGATACATACATACATACATATACATACATATATATACATACATACATATGTCAGGATCTTGCTCCACCAATTAGAGCACATATGATTACCTCTTGTATTAGCAACTAAACACGGAATTTAACTAGAATGATAAGTAACTAGAAATATGAAACAACACAGAAATAAGAGAGACAATACACAATTGTATTAATAATCACTCAGAAGAAAATACAATAAAGAAGATGCCACTTCTTCTTCCACCTCAAAGGCTCGCCACACCTCAAGACCTTCTTCCCTCTCTCTCTCAATCCCAACAATCAACTCCAATACAGAATTGATGTTCACCTCCACCAGTCAGTAACACACTGCCAGTACACCAAGTACGTAACTATACTCCAAGTAGATCTCTTGCTCTCTGCTGCTACCAGCAAATCACCAGACCTTACTCACCATTGTAGATCTCCAAAAGAAGCCATGCACACCTGCTAACCAAGATCATACAACTACGAAGAACCCTTCTAATTCTCCAAACTAGCACCCACCTTGGTATTGTGGCACTAGGAGGAACACACCATTGCTCTCTTCTCTCTGAAGGAGCTTATTTTACTCTCTTACTCTCTAGCACTCTGTTTACAATACAACCCATGAGTCTATATATAGATCTCATGCTTACAATAATTAGACTATCTTAATTACAATAATTAGACATGCAACTCAAGTCTACAACTGGCCTTTAACATGCAAACTAACAGTCCAAAAATAGACTCTCCAGAATCAACATGCAAACTGCATGTTCACACACATAGGCTATCGACGTCAGCACCTCCCTGACTGATGTCGGCTGACTAGTAACTGACGTCGATTGCTTCTTCACTACTATCTTACCGATGCCGATTGATCAGACTAACATCAGTTGCCTTACAACTCATTTTGCAACTCTCTACAACCTCCATAACCTCCGTAACTCCTCCTATTTACATCTTGGTGAAGCTTTTAGCTCCACAACCTAACAATCTCCCACTTAGAGATAAATAGCTGCACTTGTACCTGTACCTATACACCATCTAATTCATTCCCTAGCTTGTATCCCTCTTCAAGATCAACCCTAAAGACCACCCACCACACAACCTGTGATGCTACCCTGTCATCCAAGTAACCTGCCACATCCGAACCTACAAACCCATGTAGTGAAGACCTTGACCTTGCATAACAAGAATCCCTGCTGCTAGTCCCTCTACGATACCTGAGAATCCACTGAACTACCCTCCAGTACTCCTTCCCCAAATTGGCTCCATACTTTCTGACAACTCCGACTACTTGGGAAAACTTAGGTCTACACTAGATCTCATGTGATTTCAAACCCTGTTCTAAGCTAAGCTTGAACTGTCCAGCCCTTGGTGTGCTTACCAATTCTGCATCTTGCATCTTGAACCCCGCCAACACCGTCTTCACATCAGCTCCCATTGGAGACAAAATCTCCATGTCTCTTATGCCAAAGAATTTTGCTACTCCAAATTCTTCATGACACACCTCTGAACTAACCTTACCTTTAGCTCAGCAAAACCCTGTATATACAAACCTGCTAGCAAATCACCCACATATAGTAACAAGATAATGTTGTGACCATCATCCACTTAGTAAGTCAAACATAATGGTTACACTGACATTGACTGAAGCCCTGCTTTGTCATCCACCTATCAAACTTGTACCACTATCTTGCAGCTTCCTCAAGACCTTATACCTTGGCCTTCCATCTCACGTATCCATCCACTCTCTTCTTCAACTTGGGAATCCATCTGTCTCTCAGTGATTTCTTCCAATTGACAACTCCACCAACAAATACCTATTTGGTTCTTCTCCAAGGACTCACACTCCTCATCCATGCCAAGCTCCCACTATTTTTGGATTCTACCTGCATTGCCTCTTCACGTCTTCCTATTTCTTGAACATCAATAAGTAATATAAAGAAGGTGAACAATGAATATGAGGTTCACTTACCTTTTTTGACCTCCATATGGGCATTTGAGACTTGTTGACAGCTTGTTGTCTGCCCACCATCTGTTCCAGTGACCAATCTCAGCCATTTCCCAGTCTACATCTGATCGATGTCGGCTCCCTGCACTGACCCTAACTGTCAACATCATTTCTCTGGCCGATGCTGGTATCACTTCTACTGACGTCGGTTCCTTCCTGACCAATGTCGGTCTTCCTATTGCCGACGTCGGTTATTGTCTGACCGATGTCGGTACCTGTGTTTGCCT